>JASANA010011653.1:0-14036 GCA_030248095.1 Ptycholaimellus sp. GST1_10
CATTTGGCAAACACCCCCCCGCCCCGAATCGTTTGCTCTCAGAGAATTCCCCCGAAACCATTTGCCCCCAAAACTGTTTGTCATCCCCCAACCATTTTGCCAACCACCCAACTTTTTTTTTGAATGCCCCCCCCATTTTTGTATGATGCCTGCAAAGCCAAAAAACAGTAAAAAACCCAAATAAATGATTCTCAATCCGTTTGCCATTTGTGCATCCATTTGCCTCCCATTCGTTTGCCCCCCAGCCTTTTATGCTCCCCATCAAATTTGCCTCTCTCTCGAAATCCTATTCATCATAAAACCCCATTTGCCAATGCTTAAGTCTATTACTTCTAAATTCTTCTAAGCATATAGCTAAACTATTGTTGAATTGTTTTGCCTAAAACAGTTCAAATTTCGCTGCATAGGAAAACTTGCCTATAATTTATTTGCTAAGCCTGATTTTTCAATAGAATATGATAACATTTGTTCAAAAATTTGCCAGAAAATTTTGACGTTTTCTTTTGTTTCTAAGGAAATTTTAAATGTATCTGGAACTTTTTCCCTGCCTCTTAACCCTCCCCGTCCTAGCCTCTGCTCCTCCCGCTGTCCCCCTTCCCCTCCCTCCAGACCCTTCTGCCATTTCCATGTCCTTCTTCAGCTGGAAGTGATGCCACACTCCCGAAATTGGGGCTTTGCACACTATATTGGTTTTCTCAAAATTTGCAAAATTTAATTTATTTTGAATACACATGCAGTATGTACATAAGTTTTAAGTTTGGGCTTTTTATTAAAAAATTGGCGGGCTGCACGTGTAAATTTTTCTGCGCTTCTTACGCACATATGTAAATTTCTATGCTGAACTTTTTTCTTAAATTATGCCACCCCAAATCAAAATCCTAGCTCCGCCCCTGATGAAAGCCAATCAACTATGATCTCCTCATCAACCAATTTTTAGCTCAAATAATTTGTGTAGCTTGTTCCATTTAGTCGCCGTAGGCGACGGCGAAGCTCAACCTAGTCTTATATAATACGCGTGATGCCATTTTTGGGGGTGCCTCGGCGCCACCTGGATTCTTGACTTATCCTGGCATATGATAGCTCTATGTATCGGTATTGAGAAATTATTTAATAATTTTTGGGGCGCGCTGTGCATGGGTAATGTTGAAAATATGAAAAAATCGAAAACGTGCGCATTTTTGGCATTTTTGGGCTTTTTTTGACTTCAAAACTTCATAGCTCCTCCATTTTTTAACTTTCTTTGTCGGACTTTTTTTTAAATTAAAGCTTCAACAATTCTACTCAAAATCCATTGTTTAATTTTCAACATTTTCAGTAAAATATTTGGAAAAAAATGGATTGAGTGATGCCAATTTTTCGATTTCTTGCCCACCCAGGAGTCTGATGTTTTTGGGATAAATCAAATAATTCTTCAAGGCAAAGTTAAGTCACCACAAACCCAGTCAATGTTACGTTCGTTGACCTAGAGGGATTGCATGCATCAAGTTTTTGAGTTCTTAGAGCTGCGTAGACTAAAGATGCTTTTAAAAACGTGGCTCTCTTATTGTCCTCAAATTGAGTTTTCAACTGTGAATAAATCTTATTATATCATTTTTCTGAAAGGTCAATATATTTAAGGAAGATTTTAAGGGATGCAATTGGTTGCGTAACTTTAACTTAAACTTTAACTTAAGGTGGCCGCGCGAAGCGCGGCCACTGACCCATATTACTAGTATATATATATATATGTGTGGTACCGCAGCCCGTACTCCTTGGTTTTTTAATCAAATTGGCTGAACTTGTGCTGGGAGGTCCGTCTGGGTGGTGGCTCGGGAAGTTTTTGTGCGCTTGGTGCAATTTTGATTTGTTCCAGATTTATGATCAAAAAACCTCAAAAATGGAGAGCTTGAAATTCGAAAATATTTCGAAAAATTAAATTTTACTTGTATTAATTATTGATTATTATTTAGATTGTTGTTATCATTTAAAAGCCTCAGAAACCCAAAACAGGCCAATATCAATTTGTTACTGATTGAGTTTGAGTCATTTAAATTTTTCTTGAGTTCCTTATTGTTCATTTCATTGCTTAACAAGGTAAAAAAAGGCCGCGCATCTATTGGCTATAGCCAATATTTCCTTGTTCTTTTTGTGAATCGCAATTTGCAATGACAGCGATAGCTTGCATTCATAAGGTTCTTAAGATATGCTTGTAAGAATATCAATGGACTATGTGCTATATTTAAATTTTTTAAGTTGAGGCTCCTTTTTCTAGGGCGTTGAGCTATGCATCTAAGCCAAAAACTGGATTAACTGCAGTCTAAGGCCTCCTAGGATGCTGCGAGTTCAGTAAAGCCTTCCAATCAATTTCTGATCTAAATAATATAACATATCATCTTTTCAATATATCTATTATTTCGAAAAATTAGGGCAATCGTTTTTCGGAAGAAAAAACCTTAATTTCGGCTAGCCGATGGTACCATTATATACAAAATTATTTTCGTAACGCAATTGTCATTCGATTCCGGTCTAATATGGAGAGGGGCACTAAAAAAACATTGGGGTCCTTTTTTCCCCCACAAAAATGCCCCCCCAAAAAAAGTGATGTTATCAAATATAAGAGTTTTATCATGTTGTTTTCAGACGTGTTTGCCATTTATATAAGACTAGGTTGAGCTTCGCCGTCGCCTACGGCGACTATTGGCATACTACTTGAAGAAAAAATTATGCTGAAAATTCATAAAAAAACTCAAAATGCCAGAAAATTGGGGATAAATGGGTGGTTGAGATTCGCCATCGCCTATGGCGACTGTATTAAACTAACTACGCATCAGCCCAAAATTTATATAAGCCAAGAATTTAAAACTATTTAAAATTATTTGGAGGTGCAAGTGGTTGGGGAGGGGGTCCAAATGGCTCGGGAAGGGGTGGTAAACTGTTGATGGGAAACGGCTGAGGGGGCTAATGGCTAAAAATTGTTGTGGGCATAATTTTACTAAATCTAAGTTATGTTTTGATGACTTTGAAAACGCGGGGTTCATGTTGAAAGGTTTTGAGAGAGGGGGGTAAATGGTTGAGGGAGAAGGACAAACGGTTGGGGGATGGGGGCAAATGACTTGGAATGGGCTGGGGAATCATGGCTGAGAAGGCTATTGGTTGTATTGGTTGATTATTATTGGGGGGACGAAAGTCAAAACATTTATTTAGGTACATTTCCCCGATTCCCCAACTGTATGGATACTTTTGTTTAATGACTGAAATTTTGCTCAATTGGTTGAGTTTCGCCGTCTCTTACGGAGCCTATAAGAATGCTGCTACAATAATTGCTCTCAATTTTGGGGATAATTTTGCCAAAACTTAACTGGGCTTTTTTTATAGATTTAAAAATGACATAAAAAGGGGTTTTTATTCTGAAAATGATTGGAAAAAGGTAGGCAAATAATTAGGGAAGGGCAAATGGGGGGGGGGCAATGGATTGGGGAGAGGGAAGGGCTTCTCTGCCACTCCGGCTACTCTATGGCACCAGTTACAGAATTTATCTGATCCAAGAATTTAAATTTATTTGGGTAATGGGAAGCAGGGTGTTGTAGGAAAACTTTTACCAAAAATGTTCACATATAAATGTGACTTACATTTTGTATGTTGAGTTTGAGGTTTTTATGGGACATGACGGTTGGGGTTTTGGGGTTGGATAGAGTATAGATAGATGATGGTTTGGTTTTTATAGGACATGATGGTTTGGGTTTTGGGGTTGGATGGAACATATTGACGATGGTTTGTTGGTTTTTTGGGGGCATGACGGTTGGAATTTGGGGATTTAATGGAGCATTCAGACCATGGTTTGGGGTTATTATGGGGCAGGACGGTTTGTGTTTTGAGGTTGGATGGAGCATGGACATGATGGTTTTGGGTTTTTATGGGGCATGACTGTTGGGGTATTGGAGGTGAATGGAGCACGGATACGATGGTTTGGGGTTTTGATGGGGCATGATGGTTGGGGTTTTGGGGTTAGGCAGGGTATGGAGCCAACAGTTTGGGGTTTTTATGGGGCATGACGGTTGGAATTCGTGGATTTAATGGGGCATTCAGACCATGGTTTGGGGTTATTATGGGGCAGGACGGCTTGGGTTTTGAGGTTGAATGTAGCATGGACATGATGGTTTCGGGTTTTTATGGGGCATGACTGTTGGGGTTTAGGTTGGATGGAGCATGGATAAGATGGTGTGGGGTTTTAATGGGACATGATGGTTGGGGTTTCGGTGTTAGACAGAGTATGGAGACAATGGTTTGTGGTTTTTATGGGGCATGACGGCTGTGGTTTTTGAGTTGGAAGGAGCATATAGATGATGGTTTGTGGTTTTTATCGGTCAATATGGTTGGGGTTTGGATATAGTATGGTGACAATGATTTGGGGTTTTATAGGTCACGACGGTTTGGGTTTTGAGGTTGAATGGTTCATAAAGACGGTGTTTGGGGTTTTATAGGGCATGATGGTCTGGGTTTTGGGGTTGGATGGAGCATATAGACGATGGTTTGTGGTTTTTATGGGGCATGATGGTTGGGGTTTAGGAGCTGGAATGGACAATGTTTGGGGGTTTGTACAATGCATGGAGCTAAAGGATTGGGCATTGGAATAAAGTAAGCGGGAAAAATTTTTGTGTTGGTATGAAAAAAGCAAGTAATGGTTTGGGGGTTTAATTGGACCATGGTGCCTAAAGTTTAGGGATTGGACCATGGTGCCTAAAATTTAGGGATTGGTGTGAAGAATGTTGACATGGTTTGGGGCTGCATGGGTCCCGCTACACGGGTGCTCAGCTTTTTTCATGCATTAGCCTCTTTTAAGCATTTGGATTTGGGCTGCATGGTTCCCGCTACACGGGTGCTCAGCTTTTTTCATGCATTAGCCTCTTTTTTGGTCTTTTGACTCTTTTGATAACCCACCACACCCAGTGACCAAATTACAGCCACACCAAATGAATGCATAGCAAACACCTGGCTGTCCTCGAGGGACTTCAAAGATTAGGCACCCAACCCGAGTGGGGTCAGGTTGCCAAAGTGGTTCAAGGCTTGTTTGTTTGGGAATATTTAAGTTTAATGACTGAAATTTTTCGCTCCTGGGTAGCCTAGAAGCCTGCGCAGATCTTAAACCAAGATAAGGCTCACATTTTCGAAATTTTGAGCACATTCCCGTGATTTTTGCAAGCTCTGCCAGGGTCTATCATTTTGCCCGTCCCCAAATTGCCCTAGAAACATCTTAAAATATTCGCAAGAAGTTGTCCTCAGACTGCCCAAAAGGCCGAAAGAAAACAGGGCCTTCCTCTATTATATATATAGACGTTGACGATGATAATGAAAACGTGGTAAATACCGGGTGCGGCGTCCAAAAGTTGACAAACTTGAAGACTATGGTTCTCCATGCCATTGCAGTTCTGTGAGCTCCCGCTTCACAAAGATGTTTGCCTAGGTGTCTATTATAAGCATGTAAAGCGGTTCGATGTTTCGTGCAGTCTGGATGGAGAAATGGCAAAATTAGTAGAAAAGGTCAGAAAAATGGCTGTCAGCAGAATTCAGGGGGGTAGTACATTACCATATACCTAATTTTGGAAATTAATTTCTCCACCATACTGGCAGCTAGAGAGATAATTTTTTTACACAAAGTAGGCCTAACCTTCTTTAGCAAGTGTAGAAATTTGCAGTTCATTTGATGAAACAGGTGTGGAGAACTTGCCGTTTTAGTAAAACCACACTAAAACAACTTGGGTTGAGACTCAAAAAAAATGCCATCCAACTATGCAGCTTTTTTCTCTGGTCCATAAAAAGCTTTGAAGCCAGAAATTTAACACAATTTAGTCCTAAAGGTCCTTAACTTAGGTATAAATTTTCAGCCTTCTAGGTCTTTCTTGTGGCCAGAAATAGCTATTGAAATAATGGGGTTTTCCACATTTTCTATTGATTCCCGATATCACTGGACAGACCGGTCTGCAAGCCAAGTTGTTTTTAGATTTATTTTACTAAAATGGCAATTTCTCCACACCTGTTTAATCAATTGAGCTGCAAATTACCAACCTTATTAAACAAGGTTAGACCTAATTTGTGTAAAAAAATCAACTCTCTAGCTGCAAGTGGGGTGGATAAATTAATTGCCAAAGTTAGGTGTACTAGAATGTATTCTGCTGACAGCCATTTTTCTGACCTTTTCTACTAATTTTGCCATTTCTCCATCCAGACTGCACGAAACACCAAACTGCTTTACATGTTTATAATAGACACCTAGACAAAATGAAAGCGAAGCGGGATCTCACAGAACATCGGTCCTATGTGTGAAGCGGGATCTCACAGAACTGCAATGGCATGGAGAACCAGTGTCTTCAAGTTTGTCAACTTTTGGACGCCGCACCCGGTAAGTGCCTTCTAATCACAGGAATCCAGGACCGATGGACTCAGACAGAACCGACACGTCAGCCATGTGCAGGTAGGTCAGCAGGGTATCGTCTATGGCATCCTGCACCTCTACCAGACGCGAGCGCACCTTCAAACCCACATTTCACCCTCATAAATCACCCTTCCAACCCAAAAATATCCCACAATTCTTCCACATTCTTCCTCCCTAACCTCGTGCAACTCAGCCTCCCCGGAGGGTCCCAATGCCAGCAGTGCTTCACGCTGATCCCGCAGTGCCCGACGACTCTGGTACAGCTTGAAGGCAAAGCCCTTCTCCAGACGCCACAGCTGGTCCCTGCGTGCAGGAAACACTCGCCAGTGAAGATGAGCCGGAGGCAAGGAAGACTTGCAAGCCAGGCGAATGCTTCGGTATTGATCCGCGTTGTCCTGCCCAACCTCTAGACGCCTGGCCAGTTCCTTGAACTCGGACGGTCGGGGCTTCCTGCCTTTTCGCAACTCCACTGCACTTCCAGCAACACTTTTCACCTGCCCTAGGCCGAGAGGAGGTAGGGAACCAGGGCATTCGCTGCTGTCCTCGCCCAGAACGGATTCCCGGACCCAATCATCAGCCCAGGCCACGCTCAGGAAAATGAGTGCTGGCAAAAGATGGGACAGCATCTTCAGCTGCTGCTCGCGATTGCTGAGCAGAAATTGCTGGACTAGGCGCGATTTGTTTGCTGAGAGGTGGCGGAGTCTTTGGCGTTTATTCAGCATTTACATGGACCGGTGCGCTTCCTTCGCATTTCCATATAGCACTGAATCCACCGCAAGGAAGGCCCATTCAATGGCTTCGAAAATCACAAGTCACTAAAACCCAAAGCATCCTAGGATTCCCCGCACACAATTGATGAGAAGCAGCCAGGGCGACGAAATCAGCAGTAGAGAGCAAGAAGGAAACATACAGCGCCAGTAGTGAAAGGCCTCTTGCTCAATCCGGGGGGACTCAAAAAGGGGGGCAGGTAAAAAAGACTAGGCCTTCGAAAGGACTTCTGCCAGCTGGTCCCGGTATCGCTTGGCAGCCAGCTTCCAACCAGCAGATAGGGGCTGGAGAGGGAAGCGAGCCTCCTCCGCCTCTCCCTCGCCCATCCACCCGTTCAGACGGTGAAGGAGATGAGAACCGCGGGAGGCTAGATGGGTTGCTACCTGAGGGGTTGAAGTGGTGGGAGGTGGTAAGAGGGAAGGAGGGAAGGGAGAGACCTCTTTTTGGAAGCCATCTGGGGGATTGGAGGCCATGCGAGCGAGGTTGTCCACGGAGCGGAGGAGGGCCATCTCGTTGTAGCGGCGGGACTTCTCCGCAAACTCCGCACCGGCCCCCTTCCGTGACTCGTAGCCAGCCTTCAGAGCAAAGTGGAGGAAAGGGGAGGATTGGTTGAGGGTGGAGGAAAGGAGGAGAATTGGTTGAGGGTGGAGGAAATGGAGGGGGGATTGGTTGAGGGTGGTGGAGGAGGTGGAGCTGGGGACCTTGCGTTGGTTAGGGAAGGGACGGAGGAAAGGTGGGCGATTGGTGGATGAGTGACCTCATTGAAATAGGGCTCGGCGTTGAGGATGAGGCCGTGGATGGAGACGAGGACTTGGAGGAGGTTGGAGCCGGGGTTCCACTTCTCACTTCCCTTCCCGCTCCAAGTGCCCAACAGACTCACGCAGACCTTCCCGTTCAGGTACAGGTTCGGGTTCAGCTGTTCTGCGCTGAACGACCTGCAGCAGCATAGCAGTAAGCATCGGGAAGAAGAATTGTAATAAATACTATTTTCAATTCAATCTAGCCTCAAATCGGATTCAAATCAAATTTCAAATCCAATTAAATTTCAAATTAGGCCACTATCATCCTTAGCATAAAACCTCACTCTTCATACTTTTTTGAAGAAAGAGTGGAGAGTTTGAAGGCCAACCGGTAGTGAACGAGAGGAGGCATGTTGGGATAGCCCTGCGGCAGCTTGACATCAAAAAAGAAGAGGCTGTCGTGGAAGGGCGTGTCCTGGGGCCCAGTCATCAGGCAGGAGAACAGGTCCATCCTGCCACAGGTTGGAGTTCAAGAAAGGACCTGGACTGAAAGGTGGGAAACCGATCCTCGTAGCTCTTGACGATGAGGCCGGGCGGTAGAGAGGTGCGAAGCAGGCCCAGCTCATTCTTCAAGGCCTTGTACCAGTGCCGGCTGAGTCCTGCCGCACTGAACTCCTCCCGCTGGAACTGGTGTTCACTAGGCGCTGTGCTTAGGACCTGGAACCCAAATACGTCTGTCTTTTAGTCTAATCCGACGATTCCAGGGCTCAGGCAACCTCCAACTGCGAATCTCCAGTCCCTTTAATGTCTGTTTCCATGGCCTCCTCACCTGCCTCGCCCTCATCGACCACCTAAAAGCCATCCCATTGCTTGGCCGGCAAGAGTGCAGCAGATATGAGAAACCATGATCTCTTCGGGTGGCTTTGGCATCTCCGTTTTCGCTGTAGCAGTATCGGAGGAAGACTCGGTGCTTGGGGTGTCCCCGGAGCCGTTGGGAACAGGCAGTTGAGCTGGCTCTGTCTGCATGGCCTCATCGCTGCCCAGGATATGCTGCAGGTCCTCAGCCTCAAATGGGCCAGCTTCTGGTGGTCTGGCTCTATTTCAGAAGAGAGAGATACCATGAGATGAGCGGTTTGCAATAGGCTGAAGGCCATGACATCCACGGAGGCCAGGGAAGGCTTGGACTGGGGATCCTGGAAGGAGGCCATGGAGGCCTGCTCACTTTGCGTCATCATTATCTGAAACCGCACCTTCCATTTGTCCCAAAATTTGATGAGCATGGCTTCTACAATATTTTTTAAAGTCGACATTTTGGCCAATTAGATTTGTAGCAAACCGCTAAAAAACCTGTATTGCAATTAATTTGTTTCGTGCCCGACTACCAAAATGTATTTGTATTTCGATTGATATTTTGTATACCCGATTGCCAAAATTTTGCATTTGGGTCATCGTTTGGCGGTGTCAAAAATCTGTATCCTGCTAATGATTGTGCCGTTCTGTTATAAGTTACCACTTTGATAAGGCGGCTTAGGGAAGGTGGAAAGGATGTTGAGGCAGATGGTAACCTCGATGAGGTGCATCTCGCAGGTGTCCTGGGCCAGGACGCTCTTCCCGCAGATGGTCTCCAGGGCGGAGCGAACGAAGGCGTTGACGGCCGTCAAACGAGCATCGTCGCCCTGCGGGGTCCCAGAGGGCTCCGTATACTCCTTCACCAGCTCCGAGTTGCGCAGGAGGGCGCTGGCGAAGGCCAGACTGCTCTGGGTGCCTATTTTAAGGCCTGAGGTGAGGAAACGAAGAACTAGGGGGTAGGAAAAGAAATGTGCCTTTTTCAGGACGAAGTGGGAAAAGCAATATGGTATATGGAAATGCGAAGGAAGCAGCAGTCCATGAGGTGAGGAAAAGAAGGACTAGGGGGTGGGAGAAGAAATGTACCTTTCTCGGGACGCGGCTGAGGCTGGCTTTTCTGGATGCGGTGGATGGCGGTGAGCCAGGAGCGGAGGCCGTGACTGTAGCCGCGCAGCGTCTCGTACTCCGGGTGGGCCTCAAAGACCCTTATTTTGGGGCTCTGAGTTTCAACTGGGTGGTGTTGAGTGGAAACTAGGGGATCGTAGCGCTCGGAGAGGCGAGCAATGCGATGCAGGGCTCGCAGCCAGGCGTCGATGGAGCGACAGAGCTTCATCCGATGCGTCACACACTCCTGGGTCTTGACAATCTTCACATTGTTTGAAAAGCCACTCGGAAGCGATAACCCCGCTTCGGAGGTTGAAGAGGACATTCTGGCCCTTCTGAAGGGTGGCCAGAAGCTCCTGGGTAAGCTGACTGAGCTGGAGCCGCTTCTGCTGGCTCAGAGGGGCTGGAGGGGCGTCGTCCAGGTGCTCCGCGTCATCGGACTCCGTGGACACATCCGTCCAGTCCGAGCTGTAGTCGTCCTCGGCCATGTCCGACCTGCAGTGGGCTGATTAATTCATACCCCCTCTTTCAACTAACTATAAAGAGAATAACTATAAAACTAAACTTAAACTGACATGATTTTTTAAACTATAACTCAAAATTCATCAATTTAAAAGCATCTTGAGTTATAGCTAGTTGAAAAAGGGGTATGAATTAATTTCTGATAAATGAGCTGATTTATTCATGCCCCTTTTTTTTAGCTAACTATAATTCAAGATCTGCAAAATATTTCCTGATTAATTTTTATCGAAAATTTATCAAATCAAAAAACATTTTGAGCTATAGTTAGCTGAAAAAAGGGTATGTGAATGGATTTCTGATGATTTGGCTGATTTATTCATACCTCTTCTCAACTAACTATAACTCAAGATCTGAAATAATATTTTCTGACAAATCTTCATCGAAAATTTATCATTTCAAAAGCATCTTGAGCTATAGTCAGTTGATGAAAGGGGTATGAATAAATCAGCCGCCGCAAGATTGGTAGGATGTAGAGTGGGGTGAAAAAGAAAGACCAGTAGGGATCCTCAGGATCGTAGCTGTCGAAGGCGCGCAGGATGGTGGTCGGCCAAACGGCCTCCTCCACGCTGGTGAACCATTTCACCTATTAATTTCGACCCCTTTTCCAAGCATTTTCAGAAGGACTGCGTTAATTGGGCACTTTGATCTTGCCGGTAGGGAGGTCGTAGCCGATGACCTGACCAACATTTCTCAGCGGATGCGAGGATTCCGATATAGGAACAGGCTTGGTGCGAATGACACCGGTCCCGGGCGCCAGACTGAAGTGCCCGAACGGCCGCAGCTCCATCTCCGCCACCTCCAGTCATCCATCCATTCCTATTTGGAGAGCCCAGGAGGAGGAATGAAGGGAAGAGAACGAGTTCGGTGGCGCGGAAGACGGGGCTGGGGTCGTGGAGGTCCTTGACGTCGTACCAGGTGACGGTGGCGATGCGCTGCTCGGCGTCTACGGAGTTGCAGAAGCCGTAGCTTCGGATCTCGGCCCCCTCCGGCTTCGACATCAGCTCCACGAAGGCGCCCGCGAAGAACACGTGCTCGTCCAGGTCCTATTGGCAACCCCTTTGAAGGCGCCCTTTTTGAGCGAGCAAGGGGATAAAGGCCAACATCCTGATTGTAGCGCAGGTGGGAGGAGGGGATCCCCGTCTCTATCTCCCCGTTCATCCAGAGCACTGTCACGTAGGACTTTTGCAGCATCACCTCAAGGGCAGGCAGACTCTTCTCTCCTTAGGCTCTGACTGGAATGAGCAACCTCTCCAACAAAGGCCTGGCCGGGAGTAGGCGGTCCAGGGGGAGGCTGGGCTGGGGCCAGCGGCTGCTGTTGTCTACTAGGCCCAGGCCGCCGCTTCTTCTTCTCCTTCTTGGGCTTGGCGGCTTTCTTGCCCCTCTGGCCCCTGGCGGCAGTTCCTTTGGCCTCGGAAGCGCCGGCCTCCAGGGCCTCCCCGGCTCCGGAGGTCTCCGATGCCTGTGATTCAGGTCTCTTTTTGGAAGTTTGGGGTAGGATAATGGAGAGACAGTGAAGTAGACGTCTGGAGAGGAGCTGGGAGGCTCCGCGGCGCTGCTGTGGGAAGGTTTGCCGGCCACCAGCGTAGCTTCGTGGTCCTCCTCCTCCTCCTGGCCCTCCTCCTCGCCGGATTCGCACTCTGCGGCCTCAGCGCCCGACTCTGCAAAGTTAGGCAAGATTCCTAGGGCAAGTTCTGGAAGGCCTAAGTTTAGACAGAGAAATGCCAGCCCAGATTCTTAAGGCAAGGTCTGGAGGGCGTAATCTTAGTCATAGAAATGCCCGCCAAGATTCCTCAGGCAAGTTTTGGATGACCTATGTCTAGAAAGAGAAATGCCAGCCAATATTCCTAAGCTTGATGTCTAAGTTTAGCAACGAGGAAAAGACCGTGAGCGTCTGAGCTGTGAATGGAGGGCGCCTTTTCAGCCCCTTGCGGCTGGGCCACCGGGGGAGCAGCAGCTGCATCTACGGCGGCATTGACGAATCGCAGCAGACTGGCCTCCCACTCCTCCCGGCCCACCAGCACATCGCCCTCCTCCACCTGGCCCAGCATCCGATCGCCGATCTGAAAATGGGCAGTCATAGGGGCAGGGAAGTCGGAGAGAATGTGGAACCTGAGCAGTCTGGTACTCAAACCAGTCGAGGCGGTATACGATCTTCAGGGTCTCCTCGCCTTCCAGGAAGTCCGGCGGTCGCTCGGAGGGAACTGTCTCAGCCCCGCTGAGGGTGTAGCACATCCAGTCCACGGAGAGCCCCGTCAGCTTCACCTGGAGCATAGGACTATTCATGTCCATGCTTGTCTCTGGATGTCCAATGATCCTCTAATCTAAAGATCATTCCCACTCCTATTTTTCACAAAGTGACTGACCGGGAGCTGGTTAAACACTATTTTTACAAGCCCACACTCAAATCCAATTAGAAAACAGAATTGAAGGAGTTGAGTTGACAGCATTATGCATTCAAATAAATTATGTTCACCTGTGTACCGGGGCAGCTCTAAGCAGAGCAGAAGAGGAAGCAGGGAACCTTCTCAATGGTCATGAGGAGGCGTCCGTTGTGGCTCTTGGCGATGTTGCGACGGGTGCGCTCCGGGGGCTTGTAGCCGGGGAGCCAGTCGGCCTGGCGCAGGCTTTCGTAGCCCACGATGAGCTCCTGGCCTTCGTACCATTGGGAGATGTCGAAACTGCTGCCCTGTAGGGGGTGTGATTCGAATTTTTTGAAAAAATTTAATTTACGTGCTAGTTCCCTTCATTTCATCAAAGACCAGGGAGAGATTCTATTATTGCATAATCCAATGGGACAGGACAGGGGATTGCTATCATTACTGTCCCCTGTTTTGTCCCAGGGGATTATGCAATATTAGAATCTCTCCCTGCGTCCCTGGTCTTTGATGGAATGAAGGGAGCTTAGCTGGAGCGGAGGCACTAACACAGCGGCGGTTCTTGCAGTTTCGATCGCGCACCTCGTCCGCATCGCAGGTGTTCAGCCAGCATCTGCAGAACAGGCTTTCGCTTTGTTCCGTTCAGTCTTTGTACATGATCGATTAGAAATTCGCAGAAATAATCCGCAAAAATTCGAATCAATCGATTGCAAAGTGAAATATACTTGTAGCCACGCTCCGACTTAAGCAGCAAGCGCTCCCGAACCTCCGTCAAGGCCCCGATCCACTCCGAGTAGAAGACGTAGTTCGAATTGGAGGAGGCATCGTAGGGCTGCAAAGGTTTGGTGTGATGGTAGGTAAAGGGCAGGCCTAAATAGTAGGGCGTACATTGGCGAACTGCATGTTGTGCAGGTTCTTGTTGGCAATGAGGTGGTGGGGGCCGTCCTTGGTGGGCGGGAGGATGGCCAGGTCGGCGCTCACGGCTACGTCCAGGACGATGCCCAGCGTCTTCCCGTCCGCGGTGGCCCGGGTCACCAGCTCCCCCAGCATCAGCGTCCTGTCCAGCACCAGCACCTTCGCCTCTTCTACTCGCGATTCCTGCATCCAGGCTGGCCTTGTCGACCAGTTTTGCTGTTGCTGTGGTTATGTCTTACAAACTGGTTGGGGAAATAGTGGAGGCAAATCGTGGCAGGCAGAAATGGGCGAAAAGGAGGATAAAGAAGACACTTTAAACAGCTTGATAGAGGTGGAGAAGGGAATGAAGGAGAAACT
>JASANA010011655.1:0-10363 GCA_030248095.1 Ptycholaimellus sp. GST1_10
TGGAGGTGGAAGCGGAAGTGAAGTAATATGTTTCTGGACCCCCGGAGGTTGAAGTGGAAGTGAAGTGTAACGTTTTACTTCTTTTCTACTTTCACTTTCCATTTCACTTTCCACTTATTTTCTATATTTCAGTGAAATACTGCCGTTTTTTTGCTGTTTGAGCACTAATTTTCTCAAATTTTCTCTTGCAGATGCATTTTTGTGCTAAGGTGGGCCTTGAAAATGTGATCTGTGCCTTTGCTGGACAGTTGTCCTTGAGAAGGTGGTCATAAAACGCGGACTTTTTTCTGGCACCAGCAAGGTAGGAGGGTTGGATGCAAGCACACACATACACATGCCTATATTCTGAGTCATGGAGATGAAAAATATCATCACTAGTTTGCTGATGGGATTAACGATAAACTTTGGATGGGTATCCATGGATTTCAAATCGGTATTGGAGAGCTACCACAACCAAAGCGCGCTGAATAGTACTGGTTAGCCTTTCCTACATCTGCGCATTTCTGGCAGGCAAGCGGCAACTCTAGCTAGCTTGTATATTAAGCGATCTCTAGATCGTAATGGGACGCCCTCGTACTAATGGGGTCTGGGCCGTTATTCCCCAGGGCTGGTGGTTGCTTGAAAAGGGCAAGACAACTTGCCGAGTCCCAGACAAAGATGGGAACCCTTGCACACTCCTGGTGGGAAAATGTGGCTCTCTTAGCAATCTTTGGACCCACTACAATCGCCACCATGCAAAGGACTATCCCGAACTTTCGCAGAAACTGAAGAAGGCCCATTGTTTCCACTTTCCAATTTTTACTTTTAATTTGAGTCTGAGGTGATATGGTTTTCAGCGGAGGAAACGGATACAGAGAAGACAGAAGGCCTGGACAAGTTCGTGGTGGTGACGCCCAGCGGGAGCCAGAAGTACATGGATCGCCGCTCGTCCCAGTTCAAGTTCTTGGCTGGCAAGGTCGGCGTCTGGGCAGCCACCTGTGGCAATGTGGTTGGCCAGTTTTCTCTTCTTGTCCAGGATGGTAGAGGCACTATTCTTCAATGACAGGCGTACCGGATGTTCGAAAACCCCGCCTTCCTTGACTACCAGGCTGCCATGAACCCAAGCTTCCCGCCACTGAGCCGCCAGTTCGTCGCCGAACTAGCTGCCTCTGCTGGCGATGCCCTCCTTGAGAAACTCAAGTCCGCCCTCAAGAAAGAGCCAAGGCTGACTCTGGTCACCGATCTCTGGACATCGAAGTTCATTTACCTTTCCCTTTAAGTTCCACTTTCAATTTCACTTGATGAAGGGACGGCACACATTGGCTTGGTGCTGGTGTGTACTTCGTGGACCGTGAGAAGCAGAAGCCAGTCTTCCTCGCACTACCGCCCAAGATCTGCCGCGGCTCCACTGCTCCTGAAGTGATGAACTGCCTGGCTGCTCTCTGGGCTGTCGACATGGGTCTCCAGCACAAGCAGATGTGGCTGGTTCCTTCCCTTTTTTCCCAATGACCAATGCAACCTCCTCCAGTAGTGCAGGTGGTTTCTGATGCTGGATCGAACCTGAAGGCCGGGTTTGCCAAGTTCCTGGCAGCCGAGTTCAATGAGCTGGAGAAGGAGCGCCTCAACGTCCACAAGGCCATCGACATTGACGACGAGAGTGAAGAGGAGGCTACCGACGGCGAGGGCGAAGCGGGCGAGGAGTCTGAGGAGGACGAGGAGCAGGAGGCTGAGGGGAACTACGCAGAGGAGGAGGAGGAGCGTGCGAGGTGGCCCATGACCGAGGTGGTGGGTCTGGCCGTGGAGAAGTTCTCCCTGCACCAGTACCTCTGCATTCTCCATCGTCTCAACCGTGCCATTGTCGTCGCCATCAGCAAGACCCGGTCGATCGACAACTTGCTCTGCCGCTTCTCCAAGCTCGCCTCAAAGTTTCGCGGCCGTGCACTTGGTGAAGAGGTCCTTTTCACTTCCACTTTCCAATTACAATTTCCGTTACAAATCACAAATACAGGTGAAACGAGCGGGAGGAACCACCATCAAATGCCGAATCGTGGTGAGGTGGTACGGCGACTTTGCCATGATTGAATCGCTCCTCCGCAATCAACAGCTCATCAAGAACCTCATCAACGCAAACCATCCAGCACTGCGCAAGCTGCAGCCCCCATCGGCCTCTCACTGGGACCAGCTAGCCAGCCTCCACAAGATCTTCGAGGCGCTGAATTTCATCCATCTGCGGCATGAAGGTGATCCTGCTCTTTCTCGTTGCCTTGCCTGTCCTATCACATAAATTTCCGACTTCAATGTGAAAACTTGGCAGGGGTGCTGAAGGACGTGGTGACGCTGGCCAAAATCTGCAAGGACTTTGTGGAGAACGAGGAGGAGAGCGCCAGTGTACGAGCATTCGTCAAAGCCCTCAATGCGCAGCTCAAGTCTCGCTTCAAGGGGTTAACCCAATTCCACTTCCACTTTCCAATTACATTTTCAATTCAACTTAATCTAGGATGACGACGGTGGACGACGACAACTGGGAGCCCTACCCTGCGATGGCGATGTACGTCAGCCACAAGCACCACGAGGCCCTCAAAGGCCCCCTACTCGACGCAGCACGCAAATCAGTCTACGACCTGGGCCTCAAGATCATCGAGTCCGCCTTTCCCGAGCCTGCAAACGATCTGCCAGCCACCGTCCAAGTTCAGCTGAGTGCAAGTCGGGAGGACTCCGTGCAGGAGGAACCTCAGCCAAAACGCAGAGCTGTGGAAGGTCCAGCCCAAATATTTTACTCATTTCATTGCACACTTTGCCTCATATTACCAGGTCTCCTTCGCAGTGCAGAAGATGAGCTGGACGGGAACTACGACTTCAGCCTACTCAATGGCGAGGCAACACAGTCGGACGACGGGCCACTGTTGGACAGCACAGGCAGTCAGGAAAGTGGCGAGCAAGACCTTCCGGGCTACATGCGTGAACGTCGGCAAGCAACTGAGCTTCTCGAAGGGGCCATGGCGGAGTTCGAGGTCTACAAGGCATCAGAGATGGAGAAAAGTCCTTTAACACCCCAAATTCCACTTTGCGTTTCCAATTCAACCTTTGCACAGGCATGAGCGAAGTGGAGTGGTGGCTTGGTGGGACCACGGCTGCTCGCCGCATGCCTGGCTATGCCACCAAGGCTATCTCCATCGTCAACTCACCCCTCAAGGACGTCGCCTTGCCGCTCCTTTCAATCCCCAGCTCGAGCTCAGCTGCAGAAAGAATGTTTTCTAAGATGGGTTTGCTGTTAGGTGGCCTCCGAAATAGTCTATCCCAGAAACAGGTCCAGTCTGAAATCCTTATGCAGGTCAATCACCAGTTTCTCAAATAGGATTCTCTTTTTGACTGTTTCAGCCATGTCTTGCATTGCTCTGTTTCGTTTCAGACACTTTCCTGTGCAATTTGCAGCAACATAGAGAAGAATTGGGACGTTTTTATGCAAACATACCAAAAAAGTGAAAAAAAAGTGGAAACATAGTAAAAAGTAAAAAAAATTCAAATTTTTAAATGAAACTAATTTTAGCAAAAAATCGTGAGGTTGAAAGTAAAGCAAAATGATTGGGGGTTTTACTCACGAGGTGGAAAGGTGAAATGAAACTGCCAAGTAGTTTTACCTAACACCACTGTTTTCAACTATATGAAACTGAGCATAGGGATACTTAGAGAAATCAATTCTACACTCCATGCCGCTGACCGCATAGATTTTAATGCTACAGGGGGGGGGTAGTTTATTTACATACACCTAACTTTGGAAATTAATATCTCCACCCCACTTGCAGCTAAAGAGTTCACTTTCACACAAACTAGGCCTACCTGTGCTTAGTAAGTGTGGGAATTTGCAGCTCAATTGATTGAGCGGTTGTTGAGAAATGCTCATTTAAGTAAAATCAGTCTAAAAACAAGTTGGTTTGACGATCAAAAAAATTTTCATCCAACTTTGCAGCTTCATTTCTCAGGCCCATTAAAAGCTTTGAGGCCAAGAATTTAACACAAATTAGTCCAAAGTGTCATTAACTTGTGTGTAAATTTGCAGAAATCTAGGTCTTTCCTATGGCGAGAAATCGCCTCTGAGGTGAGATGTGAGGTGTTTTAATGTGAGGTTTACCACATTTTTAATTTTTTCCTGATATCAGTGGACATACTAGTCTGTTAACCATAGGAAAGGGGGAAACCTCACATTACTTCAGAGGCGATTTCTCGCCATGGGAAAGACCTAGATTTCTGCAAATTTACACACAAGTTAATGACACTTTGGACTAATTTGTGTTAAATTCTTGGCCTCAAAGCTTTTAATGGGCCTGAGAAATGAAGCTGCAAATTTGGATGAAAATTTTTTTGATCGTCAAACCAACTTGTTTTTAGACTGATTTTACTTAACTGAGCATTTCTCAACAACCGCTCAATCAATTGAGCTGCAAATTTCCACACTTACTAAGCACAGTTAGGCCTAGTTTGTGTGAAAAAATCAGCTCTTTAGCTGCAAGTGGGGTGGAGATATTAGTTTCCAAAGTTAGGTGTATGTAAATAAACTACCCCCCCTGTATATTGGCCGAGCAATGACAGAAAACAAAAAGTGACTTCGAAAAAAAGTGAAAAATCGAGAATTTAGCAAAACCGCTAAATTCTGGTTGTTTTTGCGGGTGAATTTCAACTAAACTAGTACGTATTTGTTATCAAAATGAACGTTAAGATGTTTTTCGTTATTTTTTCTCTTATTCGTTGGCATAAAAATTCAGGGCAAACATGTCAGGCAATTTTCAGAGAGGAACCTCGGTTTCACTACGAATCTTTGCCTGAGAAAAACCTTTCCATGAATCACTAGATAAACCGAAGCATTCCCCAAAGCCCTGGCGAATTTGCAGTTCGTCTACGGCCGGATCTGCTAGCACAATCTCACCCATGCTTCAATGAAATTTTGCAATTATTGCCGAAAACTTCAATTCCCATCGGCTAACCTGCATTGAGGATGAATTTTCTGATGCTTTATTCCATGGCCTCTTTTCGTGTAGTGATTGCCACAGGCCGTACAGAGGAATGGGCGCAATTTCAGGCAGGCTATGATGTGCGTCACCAGATTTGTCAGTCTAAAACATTGGACTTCTCAAATAAATTGACAGGATAAAAAGGCGTGCACTTTGACATTGCACAGACGCGAATGACTTTTTTGCAGCGAAAACATCCTTCTGTTCCTTCCAGGTCTCTGTGTCTAGGCTCCCAAGTGTTTGATGAGGTCGTTTTATGTGACATTTTCTTATCCATTTCTCGTCCTTCTTCTGTGCTGCTGGTCAACCGGACAACTTTAGCTGAGTCGCTCGTTGTTGGTGGCGGATAGGAAGAGGGATTCAGGGCTGAAAAGAGCGATTCAGTGGAAGAGACAACCCGAAGGCTAGTATGCTGCAGCAGAATAGAGTGCAGAGTAGCTTCAGACGCTGAGAAAGCGATGAATTGGCAGTCGCCACACTGCCACCTTGGTGCGGAGACGAAGCTGCCAATGTGATGCTTGAAGCAATGCAGGATGTGAGACGATGTTCCTCGAGATTCATTGCAAGTCAAGCATTTCATTTTCCTTTTGAACTGCTTAGGTCGATGAGATTTAAATTTGATGTTTCCAAATGTATCTTGGGGCTACCATCAGTTATCGATAGTTACACATCTTAAACTGTGCAATCTTGTTCTATGTTGGACAATCTTGGATCAAAAATTTACAAGTTTGCAAGCTCCTGGCAACAAGTTTAGTGGGCCCATTTATCGAGCATCGGCTGTTGACGTTTCAAACATAAAAAACAAGAATTGTGTGTTAAATCTTGGATGCCAATATGATTTCACTAAGCTCTGGAAAGTATGGGGGATTCAGTACACCATTGTGCCATGGTTACGGGATTATGGGTACCACACAGCTGGTGTTTCCAGGCTATAAAAAACTGCCTGCCAAATGGCGATTTCATTGAAACTCTGACATTTTAAGAGACAGAATTCGATAGGCTCAAAATGTGGGATTCCAGATTTGAAAAATGAAGTTTCTCTGATTCGAATCACTTTGTGCCACAATCAAAGGCAATTTGGTTCTCATCTCTGTGCCCCAGCCGTTTCCCAAAAAACTGTTTTGTTGACCAGATATGGTCACTTTTGTAACATGCACTTTTTTGGGCCTTTGAAACCTGCAATTTCAGTTTTTTGAAAATTTTGACTAAGAAATTCTAGATAAGTGTGGATCATTATATATCAATCGAAAGGCAATTTGGAGACAAAAAAGGTGGCCTACTTGAATTTTGCCATAAATTGTTCTGAAAACCGTAATTTTGAAAAATCGAAAATTTAGGGTTTTCAATTTTGGCACAAAAAAACTGATAGCTCAATTTTGAGTGAATTTGCCAAAAGAACATTCTAGCCCACATTAAAATTCAGATTCTTGCGGTCATTTTGATATATAACACGTCCGGTTTTGGTTTGTTCGCATGGACACTTTTTTTGAATGAAAATTTGAAGTCATGATTCGACCTTATGTTAAAGCATAGGCAAAATTTCCCGAAAAAATTTTTTGTCTCAGATTTCCATTTTTACTGCCTAAATATCTTCTTTAGGGTCCAATACACCCTACTGCCACATTGGTTTCCTTTGTTTTAGTTCAAAATTGGTCAATCCTGAATCGAACATTTCCTATGCTTAAGCATAGGACTTTCCAGGCTTCAACAAATATTTCTCTGTAGCAGCTGAACGGCTAAGAATCGCACACAAGACTTGAATTTTTTTGTTCACAATTTATATATTCTGATTCTAAATCTGGGCTTACTTTTCAGATGGGTGAAGAAACCACCTACTTGCCCTTTTGAGTGACAAACACACTTCTATTCAAAGAAGAGGGCAAAAGGGCAAGTCTGTGGTTTCCCAACCAATATCAAAAGTAAGCACAGATTCGGAACCAATACATATGACTTGTGAACAAAAGAACTCAAGTCGTCAGTTCAATTCCCAACAGTTCAGCTGCTAGCGTCACAAATTGATTGACATTCTTTGTTGAATGCATGAAAGTTCACCATTCAAAAGGGTGAGTCTGCGGTTTCTCAACCAGTCTCAAAAGTAAGCTCAGATTTAGAATCAAAATATATGAATTGTGAACAAAAAAATTCAAGTCTTGTGTGCGATTCTTAGCCGTTCAGCTGCTACAGAGAAATATTTGTTGAAGCCTGGAAAGTCCTATGCTTAAGCATAGGAAATGTTCGATTCAGGATTGACCAATTTTGAACTAAAACAAAGGAAACCAATGTGGCAGTAGGGTGTATTGGACCCTAAAGAAGATATTTAGGCAGTAAAAATGGAAATCTGAGACAAAAAATTTTTTCGGGAAATTTTGCCTATGCTTTAACATAAGGTCGAATCATGACTTCAAATTTTCATTCAAAAAAAGTGTCCATGCGAACAAACCAAAACCGGACGTGTTATATATCAAAATGACCGCAAGAATCTGAATTTTAATGTGGGCTAGAATGTTCTTTTGGCAAATTCACTCAAAATTGAGCTATCAGTTTTTTTGTGCCAAAATTGAAAACCCTAAATTTTCGATTTTTCAAAATTACGGTTTTCAGAACAATTTATGGCAAAATTCAAGTAGGCCACCTTTTTTGTCTCCAAATTGCCTTTCGATTGATATATAATGATCCACACTTATCTAGAATTTCTTAGTCAAAATTTTCAAAAAACTGAAATTGCAGGTTTCAAAGGCCCAAAAAAGTGCATGTTACAAAAGTGACCATATCTGGTCAACAAAACAGTTTTTTGGGAAACGGCTGGGGCACAGAGATGAGAACTAAATTGCCTTTGATTGTGGCACAAAGTCATACGAATCAGAGAAACTTCATTTTTCAAATCTGGAATCCCCCTCATATAGGCCACCTCGAGTCTATCAGATTCTGTGTCTTAAAAATAATCGAGAACTCTAGTCCACAAAAATATAAAGACTTATTTTACTCGCATTAAGTTTAGCATCAACTCCAAGGAAATAATATCCAAGCGAAACGTTAATATGCTGATGGTTCCACGGTCGATTCATGTAGGCACATAAGGCTGCGTTTTTACACCTACTAGGCAATGCAGTACCACCGATTTGTTTTCCTTACGCATTTCTCATATTTTGATCTGATAAACTGTGCTTAAACCTGGTATTTCACAGAATCAATCACAATTAGAGATGACCAGAAAAAATATTCAAGGTCATTGTGGGCCACATGATTATCAATACCAGGTTTACTTGGTAAAATAATTTTAAAAAGTTTTTTTTAGAAACCAATCAAAAAATGTAGTTCAAATAATTGAACTTTGTTCTTTTCTTAAATGATAGCATTACAAAGTGCTCATTTGCCGCTTTTCACTTCATATAGGTTTGCCTTCTGAAAATGTGAGCGCAGTCCAAGGTCAAAGGGTTTTTTGGCTAGTTTCCCCAGCCATCCAGCCTGTTTTCTCACACCTCATTTGCACAGAGGGCCTGTTGGCCATATGGTTGGCTATGCATTTGGATCCAGCCTCCACTCACATAGCTGCGCAAATCTGCCTGCCCCCCAGCCCAGGCCTCTCGTCTGCGCCTCAAACAGCCAGTGCCAGCCTCTCCTGTTGATGGCCAGCGAGGACAGCTGCCTCTTCTGCCAAGAGCTACCCAGTGGCCGACTTCGCAACTACTTCCGTTCCCAGCACCTCTACGGGCCCCGGAAGCTGCTCAAGTGCGACCACTGCCTACAGAGCAGCCGCTCTTTGGCCTGTCTCAGTCGTCATCTTCGCCGCCACCACTCCGGCTGCCCGCCCAAGGTATGCTCCATCTGCCCCTATCCCTCCTGCTGTCCGCAATCTCTGCCCCCTCCAGGTCGTGAAGATGGTGGATGAAAGGGAGAAGGAGGAGGATTTTGAAAATTATTATAATATGATTAATAGGATTTGTATTTTTTCAAAAAAATTTTATTGTGTTGTAGTTTTTTAAAAAGACAAGAAACTTATTGTGATTGAAATTGTTAAATAATTTTTTAAAAAACAATTGTTAAATCTAACTAAACAAAATTTGTTAACAATAATTTTTTAATTTGGTTAAATTATGAGTCATTTTATATGTACAGAAATTCTATCTATGAAACTGAACCGAGAGTTTTCTATTTTCGAAAAAGCAGGGAGTTTCGCTGGTGATGTCAGACTCCGCTGCAGATTGAGCCTAGCCCAGCTCGTCAGTGACAACTAGGCTCAATCTTATGAGACGAATTTTTTGGAAATTTGTACAAAAAAATTTTTTAAATTTTCGCTACTCTTTGAGGATTTTCTAGTAAGTCTAATAGATTGAGAATAGAGAGGGAGCACACCTTGTTCGCGGGTTCGTCATTGGAAGAGTTGTTGGAGTTGGACTGGGGGGTGAAGGTGTGCTTTCCCTTGTTCCCGTTGTTCTTTCCTGGAGCCATCGCTGGTCAGACCGCTGGATTGGATCGTCGGGTATATGGAGACAGCAGTGGTGAGAAACGTAATGAGCAGGGCTGTCTACTTTGTGTGTGCACACAGGCGCCTTTTTGACCGTATCTTGTCACCACGGGGTCATGTGGGCGCGGTTTTGAATTGGACTAGAGGTGTTTATTCGAAAATTGCTCCTATGAAAAGGGAAATTTCCTTTTTGTCAATAATCCCAAACTGTGCAAGGCATGTGGCTTTATTTGATGCAAATTTACTTATTGTTCTAGCAAGCGATTCCTCACACCAACCTTTTTGTATGAATTCTTTTGTGAGGTTTTTAACTCTAACCTGGAAGCCATTAATGTTGTTGCATACTCTTGCAAACCTGAATATTTCGCCATAGTATGTATTCAGCCCAACGGATGAATGTGTGTTACTTTTCGGAT
Source organism: Ptycholaimellus sp. GST1_10 (assembly GCA_030248095.1). NCBI lineage: Eukaryota > Metazoa > Nematoda > Chromadorea > Chromadorida > Chromadoridae > Ptycholaimellus > Ptycholaimellus sp. GST1_10. The sequence goes on from JASANA010011655.1 coordinate 9,867, forward strand.
GATTATACCGAATTACTTTGAAGTCAAAATCATCCGTCTTATTGTAGATGCTAGTAACGATAGTATCATTTTGACTTTTCAGGCTAACATCCAGGAATGACATTTGGTCTGCTTGAGATGTAATAATTAGCTGAAGCTCGTTAGGGTATATGCTCGGTATCACATCAGCCACTTCTTCATCTGCTAGGCAGCAGAAGTCATCTACATATCTGCAGCTGACTCTGCTAATTGTACTGGCTATTTCTATATTTGTTTGGCTGTTTAAGAATTCGTATTCACAATATGCCATGCATAAATCTATCATTTTTGGTGCTGATGGAAGCCCCATTGGCACTCCTTGTATTTGTACGAATCGTTTCCCAAGGAAAGTAATGTAGTTTTCTGTTAGAGTGTGATGAATCATTTCCATAATTTCTTGTTTTTCATATTGGGGGTGCGTAGTGTCATTAGCATTACTATAGAAAGCTTTGTAACCATTGTCAGTGACAAATCTGCTA
>JASANA010011660.1:0-84878 GCA_030248095.1 Ptycholaimellus sp. GST1_10
TCTGCTCACATGCTTTCCTCTATTCTCGCCTCATGTTTGATTTCTGAGCCTTTTGAGCTTTCTCTTGACTCCTCCACCTCTCCTGCCCCCCCCCCAGCTTCTGTGAACGGAGTAGGTTGGAGCTATTTCCGCTGGGCGGAGCCTCTTGGTTTTGGCTTTAAAAGACGCTGCCTCGACGAGGCCAGCACCAGTGTAAAAAGTTGTCCGCAACGCAGAGCAGCACTTGTTATCCAACGGCAGCATCCAGGAGACCTCGGTAGTCTTCTGTTGTGGCCGGTAGCCTTGACAGTCCACCACTGTAGGTTGGACCCCCTTGGCAGCGAGAAGGTCTTGACGGCCTTCCGTTTGTTTTGAAGGCCTGAACAGTTGGCAGCATCGGCAGGAGGCCTGGGAAACTTCCGGCGGCAGTGGGAAGTCTTTGCCGCCTCCAGTGCCATGCTGGAGGTCCAGGTTCTCAGCAGTGGTTGATGGGAGACCTTGGTCATCAGTGGCCGTGAGCAGGTCCTGAGCCGCTGGTAGCGGCTGAACAGATGTGTGTGTTCCCCATCCAAGGCGGATGGTCTCAATGGCCTCCGATGTTATGCTGAGGGCTTGATGAGTTGGCCATGGCCAGCTGACTGCCTGTCAGCTTCCAGTAACATGCGGGAGGTTCAAGAATCTGGCGGTTACTGGGGGAAGTTCGGGCAGTCTCCCTTGGACAGTGGATCTTCCTGTGCTTGCCTAGTGGGTGGAGATGCCGTGGGAAGGCGCTGGCATCCCTCTGGCTCTCCGTTGAAGATGTCTGCTGTTGTCGTCAAGCAGTAGTCATCTTGTGTTGCTGTCATCTGTCACGTTGTCCAATGAATGTTGGGCAAGAATGAGTTGGTAGAAGGAGCTCAGTCTGGACCAGGTGTGACAGGTGTGGTGCAAGGAATGTAGGGATGGAGAGTGTAGCCAGAGCTATGGCTATGTTGTCTGCCAACGCAGATGCTGGCCATCTGTCTGTACATCAACAGGCAGCAGCACAGTCTGGCTTCCTGTTTCCCCGTGTCAGGTACCGTGTCCATGTCCCTGTCGGGTGTTGGGTACTCTTCCCTCCTGGCAGCCGAGGAGAGCGAGTGTAGGGCGTGTGGTGCCAAGGATTCATAGTTTGGCGCGATGATAGGTGGCCCAGTGATGCTGGAATTCCTGGCGGTTCGGTTTGAGGTGGCCCCGTGTGAAGGTCTTTGAGCCTTGTTCCAGGATCAATTGAAGGATGACAGCATGCACTGATGTTGCAGCCTTGTCACTTCAACTGATGATGGACTGGGCGGCGGTGAGGTGGAGGAGGTAGGCTCCGATTTGCCGCCTGTGTAGAGCATGCGGCTCAATAGTAGCTTGCAGTGGCTCCACCGTCGTAGACGTCGATGAAGTGAGGAGTGGATGTCATCCGCAATGCAATCTGGCAACGTACAGTTCATTGCTGTCCAGGGGGGAGCTGTCGACAAAGCCGTTCAGGTTCCCTTGGGTCTAGTCCAATGCGGGCATCATGCTGAGAGAAGGCATGAGGTGGCCCAAAGGATTGCTAGATCCCGTGTCGGAACATGGTGTCCTTGAATGAGCTGAGCTTCTGTACGCTGGGTTTGGTCTTGAACTGGCAGCCATGGAAGATGATGGCAAAGCTGGACTTGGACTGCTTCACACCGCGGAACATGTCCGACAGGAAGCAGAAACTGCAGTGTTGCAGATTGGAGTCCTGATAGCTATCACTCCGTTGCTTTGGGCAGGTGATAGAAGGTAGTGGATGCGTGAGATGTTGTGTTTGCAGTAGGATGCATTAGCGGCCTTGCTATTGACAGTGAGCGAGAGACTACCATGCCTCACAGCTGTCCACATCCAGACCTCCCGTCTGCCATCGCCGAGTAGTAGTTGCAGACGACGTAGTCTGCTGGCCACTTGGAGAGTGAAGTAAGCTCTCCTAGCCTTCCATGCCTGGTCTGGACCAGGGGCCTTTGATCGATTGCACGACCGAAGACTGGACTGAAGATCACGACTCCAGTCATTCCTTTAGTCCTTTAGGTCCACTCGGACTCAGAGCCTTGATGAGTAGACTAGCGAGTGGCTTCCGTAGATCATGAAGGCTGAAGACGGAACTTGCATCACTACTCCCGAAAGTTCTTTGAGGCTCTTGAGCTCCATCTGGATTCACTTCTCCTGGCTTGTGTCTCAGGCTGTTAGGATGCGTTGCTTTCTTGAGCAATTCTTTCGATCCCTGCTTCCCCATGGTGCGTCATTGCGTTGCTCCTGTTGAGCTGTCTTTCTCCTTCTGCTCTGCGGTTGCTCTCTGACGACTGACTCTCACGGGGAAGGGAGGCAGACAGGAAGGGCAGTAAAGCACGCATTGCAGTAGCGGCGACAAGGGAGGTGAGGGAAGGGCAATGGTGAGGGTGTGGAGAGGCTGTGAGGAAGTCCTACGAGGGCTTCTTCATCACCACTGGCAGCGAATGGCGCTTCTTGCTCGCATCCACCGTCCGTTGCTCTCCTCCCTCCTTGCGTTGGCTCTCCACATGGCTCGTGATGGAGGCGAGCGTGAGCGTGAGCGGGAGTGTGAGCGGGAGTGCACTGATGACGAAGAGGCTCCCAGAGCATCCTGTTGCTGCGGCCGCTCAGAGCTCCCTCCATTCGTCATGGCCTGGTCAACCTCGGGCAACCCGTCGACGGCGGTAGACATGGCCTGGATGAGCTTGGAGGCCTCTTGCAGACCGGATTGCATCTGGCGCATCCGGTGGAGTCCGTCGAAGGCGGCGTGGAGGCTCTCAGCCTTCTTTCGGCTGATGACGTAGCCGTCTCCCTTGATCTTGTTCAGTTGCTGTTGGAGGGCTCGTTTCTCACACTCGAGCTTGTCCTGTGCCACCTGGGCTTGGCTCCACTCCTGCTCCTTCTCGGATTCGGCGGCAGCCAGCTGTTTCCGTACTTCCTCGTAGGCCTTCTCCAGCGTCATCACCTTTGCCTCCAACCCCAAGCACTGTCTTTCAAGGGAAAGTGCTTTCTGCGCTTGGAGTGATTCGAGGCGGGATCCGATGACGGCGCCCTTCTGTTGCTGAACTTGTCGCTCCAGCTCCTGTATGCGGTCGTCCCTCCAGTGGAGTCGCTGGAGGAGATCAGCGCAGTTTCACTCCAGATTGTCGATCAACCTGGAGCCGGTGTTCAGGTAGGCTTGTGAGCTCCGGTATCCCGGGTCCGCCTCTCTCCTCCTCCTCTCAAGACTCCCTGGGGCAGGAGCTTCTGGGAAAGGGAGTGGGGTAAGGGCGACCAGGGGCATTGCCGGAACAGGAGGCGATGACGCTAGGGCTGTTCCTCTCCTCCTCCCCTTGAGGTCCTCTGCCGATGGAGCTTCCTGAAGGGGAAGTGGGGCAAAGGTGACTCTGGCAGCAATTGGAGCTGAAGGCGGTGATGCCAGGGTCGTTCCTCTCCTCCTCTTCTTGAGGTCCTCTGACGACGGAGCTTCCTGAAGAGGGAGTGGAGCGAATGTGACCCTGGCAGTGGTTGGAGTTGGAGACAAGGCCGGGGAAGAGGTCTCCGTCTGCGTAGGAGACGAAGGGACTGGCAATGGACTGGCCAAGGCCGTGCTGCCAGAGAAGCTAGCTTCTGTTTCCATTGAAGCTGGGGCTCCTGGGACTCCCTCGGGCAGCAAGTAGGCTGGTGATAGAGGGATGAGTGTGGAAAGGACCTGAAGCTCGGTCTCCGCCTTTGTCGGTGAGGAGGAGTCGGCTTCTCATCTTGGCGACCGTCGGCGGCTGCTGGCAGATCGCCGGTCGCATTTAGGAGACCTCTGGCTCCTGTCCTTGGGCTCCTCGCCTCCCTGGAGGAAGGCTAGGAGGTCCTTCTCCCCTGGGAAGGCCTCGGAGTGATCCGGGCTGTCCGAGTTCGGCGGCTTGTCTGAGAAGCGTGTTCGCTTCCTTACCGGCTCCAACTCGGAGCTGGCTTCTTCTTCTGGCTCTTCCTCTCCCACCTCCTCTCCTTCCTCTCCCTCCTCCTCTTGGTGTGGCGTGGTGTCTATCTCGTCTCCCTGGGAAGAGTGTGGGTTGAGGGAAGGAGGTAGAGGGGCATGGGAGCTAGCGACTGTCGGCTGTAGGACGTGGTCAGCGGACATATTTCTCGGGGAGAAGTGTGTGAGGGGCCGATGAAGAGGGCTGGATGCCGTTGACGATGGGCTGCTAGGGCTTGAGGGTCGACGGCAACAGCAATGGACAGTCGCTGTGGGATTAGGGTTGGGGCTAAGAGTTTGGCTCAGACGGGCATCTGAGGGTGAGTGGGAAGTGAGGGGCATTGATGGGGGGACTTGGCCAAGGGACTGGCTGAGGCTGGAGGAGTAGCTGGATGGGGCTGGGTACCTCCGATCCTCCCCCCGCAGCAGGGGCGGGGCCATAGTGGCTAGAAGGTGGTGATGGTGTGGAGGAGCGGGGGAGCAATTTCCAGGCTCCTGTGTGTGGAGGCCAAAGCAGGCTTGGCAGAGGCCTGTCTCTCTGGAGCGCTGGCAGAAAAACTTCGGCATCGTTTATCACCATTAGGTGTCGAAAGGAGCTCCCTGTGCATGCGCAGCCAGTGCGTGTAGAGGAAGGGTGTGTAAAGTTGATGGAGGGGGCCATTAGGAAGAGAAAGGGGGATCGTTAACGATCCTAGCTCTGAGGTGGTTGGGCGATTAGAGCTGACAAATGAGTGTCCGTGTGGAGGCCGCTTTTTGCAAGGGGCGCAAAAAGGCGGGGGTGGTGGTAGGGCGGAGTCATCTGTCGTCCACACTGGCTCTTCCTTGGAAGCCGCTTTTTCTGGAGGAGGGTGCAGGGAGTAGGGTGTGGTTGTAAGGAGGGTCATTAATCTCCAGTTGTTTGCGCTCTCTGGGGGCCGCTTTTTCAGAGCTTGCGCCAAAAACGTAGGCCCGCAGAGGGGAGAGTGGAGGGGGGGCAATTAGTCCACCCTCTGTTTCTTGCCGCCCTTCTTGTGGAGACTGGGGGAGGGGCAGGTTCTTGCAGGCCGGGGGTGTTTTGCAGGGGAGTGTGTGTGGCGCTGAAGAGTGGAGTGTACAGCGGAGGGGGCTCAGGTTGAGGGGCTGTTTTTGCTGGTGTCAAATAGGCGAGGGGGCTTGCGTAGGCGGCAAATTGGCGCAGGGGTTTTTTAGCCAAGCCTTGCCAGCTGAAGGCCGCTGCCATGAACTTTCGAATCGTTGAAACAGTCACAGTTAAAGCAGCATTCCACGGAGTCTTTTGATGAGTCTTGATGTGGAAGTAGTCATTGTCGGTTTTCGTAGCAGACGATTAGTAGTCCGCTTGTCCAATCAGCCACGAGCTTGGTTGTGAAGCAGACTCTTAGTAGTCCGCACTGCTCAAATCAGCCACTTGTTCGGCTGCGAAGCAGACTCCTCATAGTCTGAGCTTGTCCAGTCAGCTGCCAGTTTGGCTGCGAGGCGGACTCCTTGTGGCCCGCACTGATGAGATCAGCCGCGTAGTTGGCTGCTAAGCAGACTCGTAGTAGTCTGCGCTCGTCCAGTCAGCCGCCAGTTTGGCTGCGAGGCAGACTCCTTTTGGTCTGCACTGACGAGATCAGCCACCTAGTTGGCTGCTAAACAGACTCGTCGTAGTCTGCACTTGTCGAATCATCCCCTGGCGGAGTTCGATGGAGGCTGAGGGTTTTGTGTTCCGTACTCCTTCCCACGTCGATAACCAGCCGCCTTGTAGGCTGGGCGCATGTCAGTTGCCTCCTAGTAGGCCTGCGCGGTCGCGAATTCTGTGCTCATCAGCTCAGAGTCCTGTAAGACAAATTTGCTCTCCTCTGCATCCTCCTCCCATCCGTCGATGGCGCAAAGTGGCAAAAGGCATACTAGGCCTTTGCAGAGTAACAAGGTGGGCCCTCAGCCCGAAGTGAGTAAGAACAAGGGTGCTTTGCCAGCTCCCTCATGTGGCAGCCGCTCCCATGTCAGCCGCCCCTGCCTTGATCCTGCTTCTCTCCCGCTTCCTCAGCAATGCGGCAGAGGGTGGGCAGGGCATGCCCTTGCAGTCGTTCCGCCTCCCCCCCCATAAGGGCGACGGATTGAGTAGCAAGAGGCCGAGTAGTTGTTGCCCACTGGCTCTTAGTAGCTCTTAGGCGGGGCTTTCCGCTGGCATCTGAATTCACGGTTCAATCCGCAGTCGGAGTCCACAGAGGAAGGCTGCTGTGAAAGAACTGCAAAGGACAGATGCTGCGTTGTTGGTCATTCTCAGGTCTGCAGTCGGAGTCCACAGAGCAAGGCTGCTCAGAGGAAGGCTGCTAGAGATGAGGGGGTTGACCCTTGAGGCTTGGTCACGCTGTTTGTCAATTCCCACCCGCAGTCGGAGTCCACAGAGGAAGGCTGCTGAAGGGGAATTGCAGGGACAGATTGACCCAATTGAGCTGCTGCTGTTTGACACTTTCCGTCCGCAGTTGGAGTCCACAGAGGAAGGCTGCTGGAATGGGAGTGCAGTGACAGGTTGAACTCCTAGTGGCCAGAGGCCCGTGCCTGCCGATTCAGGCCGTCGTAGGATGGCCGAAGGCCCGTGTCTTGTTCAGGTTGCAATTGAAGGCGGTCCAGATGCCGCTGAGCTTGATGAACAAGGCCGTAGAGATTGGCCGGAGGCCCGTGCCAGATGCATTTCAATCCTTTGTAGCTGATGAGCTGGGAGGAAATGTGCTGGCCGTTGAAGATCATTGACCCGTCATTCTTGGCAATCGATTGATTGGCGGGGAATGAGTGGAGGTCAATGGGCGTCCTGTAGGAGGCAGAGACCTGGAAGCCGAAGCCGAAGCAGTAGGAGGAGGCCTTGAAGCCACAGTCCTTGCAGATTTGTGCCGTTTAGAAGGCCGGCAAATCTCTGTCAGACACTGTAGAACCGAAGTTCTTGGACATCTTCTTTTATCCGCCTTTAGGATAACAGAAGCGTCGAATTTATGCCGAATATTTCATTAAAGTTAAACTTTAATGTTCCCGTGTGGCGTTGACTTGAAAGGCAGGGTTAGCTGGGCTCCGCTTGCTGGAGCTGAGCGGAGACATTCCTGTCCTGCTTTCAGGCCAGAGACGGCGTAGTCTTTGAGGGCGCTTTTCGATGCCGCTCCATCCAAGGCCTCTAAGAAGAGGATAGAGGGGTAGGATGAAGGTGCGCAATCGGACTGTTCATCTATCCGCTGCCAAGGTAGAGCTGGTTGAGGCCGCGCTTGTCGCAGAAGCACTAGAAGCTCCAGGTGTTCAGCTCGGCGGCCTTGGCCATGACGAATGTGAACAGTTTGGAGGGGGGTTGAGGTGGGCATAGAAGTGGAAGTGACGGAAGATTGTCGGGTCCGTCGGTGTCCATCTGTACGCTGTCCAAGCCGCACTTGCCGAAGCCGGTCTGGTACTTGGGCTCCGCAAGGAGTACTTGGGGGGTAGATGGAAGGGAAGGTTGTGGAGGGGTAGGGGTCTGTCGGCGTCCATCTGTGCGCTGTCCAAGTGGCACTTGCTGAAGCCGGTCTGGGCCTTGGGGCTCCACAAGGAGTACTTGGGGGGTAGATGGAAGGACAGATTGAGGAGGGGTAGGGGTCTGTTGGCATCCATCTGTGCGCTGTTGAAGAGGCGCCAGCTGGAGAGGCTCTGCGTCTCAGATATGCCCAGCTAGGCATGCATGGCTGGGCAGAGCTCACTTGAGGCCAATCTTGGCCGGCCCAGTTTGGAAGGCTAGGCAGAGAGGAGGTGCTGTGAAGACTCGCAGATACGCCGGCCATGCGAATGGTGGTGTTCTCGAAGCGGCGATAGAAAGGGCTGGTCTTCAACTCCAGTCTGTTGTCTGAGAGGCGCTGGCTGGAGAAGCTCTGCGCGCACCAGAGGCCAATCTTGGCCTGTCTCAGCTATGGGGATTGAGGCTGGAGGGTAGAGGTGGGATGTTAGGAAGACTGGCAGATGCGCCGGTGCTGCGAAATACGATGACTTCGATGCGGCAATAGCAGAAGCTAGTCTTCGGCTCCCATCCTTAGGAGATAAAGATTGAAGAGGGAGGTTTGAGGTGTCATTGGTGATGACATTGATGGCGGCAATGCGAACGCTGCTCTTCTGTCTGATGATCGGCTAGGCCCTGGCCAGTTGGTTCAGGTTCCTGTCCAGGGTAATCTTCCTTCTCGGCCAGCGGTGGAGAAGCGAGCAAGCAAGTTGAGCTTGTGCGCCTTGTATGGGGCCTTGGAGGCTTGGGGCCAATGGAAGGCAGAAGAGGGGCGCATTCGCCGTTGATGCAAAAGGCGGGCTCTAAGCGTGGCTTGCTTAAACGCCTGTCGCATAGGGGTTGGAGGGGGGTAGAGAGGTGTAGGGGACGCGGACGTTGTTGAAGGTGGCCTTGCAGAAGAAGCCGGGCAAGAGCTTCTTGTTGGAGCTAGGCCGCTTGGAGGATTGCGGGGAGCCTTTGGAGGCGGCTCTTTTGAGGCATCGAAAGAGGGCCAGAGGCCATCTTGTGTTCCGAAAGTAGTACTTTCGGCTCACTTCTGGCGACGTTGAAACAGGCTGTTCTGAGAGGGGCGCGGAAGTTACGCAGCTCTGTCCTGGGAAGCTGCTCTCAAGAGGCCAGTCCAGAAGAGGCTTTTGTGGCCAGGCAGAGAGTAGGTGGAGCTGAGGCAGCAATCGTGGCCGCGCATCCAGAAAGCCGCTCCAAAATAGGCCTTTTTGAGTTATGCAAACTTCAAGTTTAGCGTCTCTTTTGCCTATTTTGGAATTGTCGAAAGAAGTGTAGAAAGAGTTTGCATATCTTTGCAGATAGTGCAAAGTCTTGGAGGCAGCGATGGGATTGGAGTTGACCCATTCGCTGGCGGGCTGGCCGAAGCCGGAGCAGAAGCTGTCCATGCTCCCGTTGGCCTCGTACACCACCGACCTCTTACTACTGGGCGGAGTAAGGGGAAGGGTGTAGGCAGGGGACCTTTAAAGGTCTGTAGAGGACGTCTTCCAGGAGGCGAACTGCATGATGGCATATGCGATCATGAAGTTGCAGAAGTGGTTGGGAAAGCCATCCAGGTTCCCGTAGGCCTTGTACACCACCGACCTCCAGGGACGTAATAGGAGGAAGGAAGGGGTTTGAGGCCTCTTTGAGGAACTCGGTGGAGGCGTCTTCCAACGGGCAGAGCTTCATGGAGCAGAGGACGTCCATGGAGTTGCCGAGGTTGAAGAAGGCAAACACGCTGGATTCGTGCGGCTTGATGCTGGAGCAGAGTATAGGCAGCAAGCCACAGTCGGCGTCGATCGGGGCGGAGTCCTGGAGGATTCCAGTGTAGGCGCTGTGGGGCTGGAAGTGGCAGAGGCCGCAGTCGAAGCCATCCAGCATCCCGCACTGGTTGCAGTCCTTGGAGATCTGGACGTGGTTGTAGTGCTCCAGGAAGCCGTAGCGAAAGCAGCAGACTTTGAAAGCAGCAGCAGCAGACAATCTTCCAGTGCGCATTAGCAGAGGCAGGCGCAGTGGAAGTAGGCCTTGGAGGCATTGTGCTCGTAGCTGACGCCGTCCTCGAAGAGGTCCTTCTGGCCGCGGGTGAGCAAGCTGAGGTTGCAGATGACTGGGAGGCCGTAGAAGCGGCAGTGGAAGCAGTCCACTAGGCTGGGCCTGGTCCAGTAGTCGCCTGCGTAGAAAAGCATAGGCCTTTCCTGAGTTTCTTTGGCTTTTATCCTTCGGCATTGCTTTTTCGAAATTTACGCGATCATAAAGATCCGTAAATGAAGCGATGTCAAAAGACGGCCATTGACTCTGAAGCTGGCTGGGCTTTTCTTCAGCGATGCTCGAAAGTTTATAAATCCGCAAGGATTCATAAACAGGTGGGCCGGCGAGGTTGCAGCGGGCAGCAGGGAGTGTTGAGAACTGTCCAAGTCGATCTCAAAACTTTAGTAGCGTAGATGTTGCTTCTGCTGGATAGCTGTCCTTGGCTGGCCGGCGGTTGCAGCAGAGGCCGTAAGTTTGAAAACTGACTGAAGCCAATTTTTGAACTCTGGCAGCCAAGGCGATCGGTTTGCTGGTAGCTGCAGGCAATTTCAAAATCCGTCCAGGATAATGAAATTGTCATCGGCGATGCTTGCGCAGCAGGCATGAAAATAATTTTGCAGTTAATTTTCAATGCCCGGGTAGCAAGGTCGCGTCCAAGCCGACGTAGACTGGAGCTGGCAGCGACGAATTTTGAAATTGGACAGTGGACAATTTCAAATTCCAGCAGCGTAGATGGATCGAAGCTGGTTGCTGTCAGCTGAAGAGAATATTCAAAATCCAATTCAGGATGATGAAATTCTGTTGACGATGCTGATGACATCAGCATGAAAAGAAACTTTTCAGTTAATTTTCAATGCCTAGCAGCGAAGTCAAATCTTGTCTCGATCGTCAGCATTGAATGATTTCATAAAATCCACAAGGATAGAATGAAATCATTGAAGGGAGTTGCTCTTTGAAGAGAACTTTTCAGTTCACTTCAGGACCCTTTGACGCAGCAGATTACGGTAGCAAGTGGGCTGTGTGACGTCAGAGTTTCGTTGGCAGCCATCAAAGATGGCGTGATGTCTCGAAACTTGGCGCTGCGATGTTGCTGGTGAAGATCGGAGATTGAAATAGGACTCGAAAGTCAATTTCAATTCCATGCAGCGTAGTCGCAGTTGCTGCCGTCTAGAAGTTCACGAGGCTGGCTCTGGCTGAGTGAAGTTCTGGATCTGCAGGGTGGGCTGTCTGGCAGCGAAGCGAAGTCCGGCATTGCAGGCTGGGCTCGATTCGCTGTCCGCTCTTTGTAGATCGGTGATTGGGGCTTTGACTCGATCGCTGCTGATGAAAAGGCAGCGAAGTCAAAGGCCGGAAGTTGTTGCGGAAGCGGAAGTTGGCAGAAGTATTGCTGGGCATTGAAGTAGCATTGTAGAGGTGGTCGGTCGAAGGTACAGATGAAGCTAATCAGCTCTCTGTTCTACCAAACGCTGTGGTGATATGCAGCGGGAATGTAGCAAGATACACTTTCATCGTTGTCACCGGCAAGGGAAGGGGAGCGGAACTAGTTTAGGCAGAGCGAGCCACATTTTGGAGCAACTGATCCCGGCCTCCCTTCCGCCCGCCTCACCAACTCAAGGTTGGACGAAACCGGCTTGGGAAACGGCACAACATTTTTTGATTGCAATTTTCTGATGTTGCCGAAATGAAATTGCTTTAATTGAAATTTGTAAGCCAATAGCGGTAATTTGTAAGCCAATTAAGGTAAAAGTCTTTTTTCGCATAAAATCATGTAGTATTGGCAAAATCAACCTAAAACTAATGCAATTTGGCCGGCTATAATCAGCCTCATGATGCTAGCAAACCATGCGTATACCGATTCATTTTCATCCTACCCACTACTTTTTCATGATTTACAGTGCTATTATGAAATAGTACCAAACACATATAACTTTTGCCGCAGCAATCTACAGCCCTTTTTTGTATGCCTGTTTTCTATAACTATTGAGATCGCCTATTTTCCCCTCTGGCCAATCATTCAGCTAAACTTAACATTTGGCGGATTTCCGTGGTCTCCTTGACAGTAGAAGACAAGACACATCTAGACACGAGAATGCTAAAAATGTCATTATAGGGTCGAGCTGTCACAAAGCATCGAACAATATTACTCACCCCCCCCCCCCCCCCGACAAGAAAGCTGAAGCAATTAAAGTCCATAGCAGGTGGAATAAATCCTAGGAAGTCCATAGCAGGTGGAATAAATCCTTTTCAAAGGAATGGATCTTCTCTTTTCTTTACCTGGGCGGTCTTCTAGATAAATTGGCTTTTCACGGAATAGCTCTTTGGCAGGGCTCAATTATTCCGCCCATGTATCACCTCCCCTTTACTAGCGGCCTAGCGGAAAAACTAATCAACGAGCTTCTGCTTCCGACAGTTCATTCGTCCGGCACTCAATCAGAAGACCTCGGGGAACCCTTGAATATCGTTTGACTCCGAAAACATTTTTTTACTTTCTCTGGTCTTCTCAGCAGCGACTGGCAAAGGATTGAACGAGGACCGTGGCGGAGCATTTGGGAATTTGATCCGTTTCCAAACCCCTCGGCCGTGGCAGGCTAACGAATGCGCCTCTTTCAAAGGCCAGCGGCACAAAGAGCCTATTTGGCCGCGAAAAGCTATTGCATCATTTAGATGGCAATCGCTTCAGAAGCTCCACAACAGACCTGGCTTCCGAGGAACTGGAAAATAGGCCGCCTTCAAATGTCTGCTCGAGTGGCCTGACTTAGGCAAGTGTTTTTGCATGCCAAAGTTGCGCGGAAGCGAGCTGTCAGAGGCAGTGAAACAATTGCATTTCCTAAACAAAATTTGAAGCTGATTTGGGTCGGCAGAGCCATGCTTTGCACAAATGGGCTATTTTCAGCCACTCATTTGAGTTCGGCTTGAGGTCATGCAATTTCCGGTCACACGATGCCGAACGCACGTTTGATCATGGAGACTAGATTGGCGTCTTTTATATGAATACTCAAATGTAGGGCCTGCGGTTTGACAAGATACTGCCGAATAGCCATGTTGTTTTTTCGCATTCTTTGATTCCAGCACAATTTTTGCGCGGCCGAAGGCCGCCGGCCGCGGAGGGCAGGGCAGTCAGAGCTCCGTAGGCCGTAGGGCATGGGTGCGGAGGCCCCGGAGCGTAGCCTAGCATGCGAAGCATGCTAGGCGAAGCGTAGGGGCCGTAGCACCCATGCCCGGAGGCCGGAGGAGCTCTGGCGCCCTGCCCGAAGCGGCGGGTGGCCAAGGCCAGCTTAAGCAGTTACCCCATTTTTGCGTCCGTCTGTCCGCATATATATATATATATGTGTCTTTCCGGGGCCCGTACTCCGCGGTTTTTCAACGAAATTGGCTAATTTTTTGCATGAAGATCCGCCTAGGTGGTATCTCCAGGCCATTTTTTGCGCTTGACGTAATTTTGCGTTTTACGCCCGAAACCCAAAATTTTGATGTTTCAAAGTACCAAAAATCATAAATCGCTAGGTTTTCAATGAAGTCAGCTAATTTTTGGCAGGTACATCCGCCAAAGGAGTATCTTGAAGCTGGCCAAAGGAAATTTCGAAATAATTTTTATTTATTGATTTATAGTCAAAAACCCAAAGTCTTGATGTTTCAAAAATTTGAACATACATAAGTCCATGGTTTTTCGATGAATTTTGCTGATTTTTGGTTTGTACATCCGTGAAAATAATATCTGGAAGCTGGCAGAGGGAATTTAATAATTTTTTAGTATTTTTTGATTTACAGTCAAAAACCCAAAATCGTGATGTTTCAAAAATTGGAACATGCATAATTCATGGTTTTTCATTGAAATCTGTCAAATTTTGACGTGCATTGTCATCTAGGTGGTGTCTTTAGGTGAGGCCGCGCATCTTGGCAACCGCCGAGAATACCTTGTTAATTTTCAACCAATGATTTCTGCAGTCCAGCTGGTTTTTGCTTGAGAGGCAATCCAAATGGGCCACAAAATCATCGGCATTATTTTTGCATCCATTTCCGCCCCATTGCTATCAGACCATATTCCGTCTAGGCAAGAAAAGGCGAGCAAAAAAGGTTGTTACCCGTATTCCCAAGCTTCTTTGATGGACTCATCCAGCCTGCGGAAAGCGCTAAAGGCAGTAATTAGGGTGGGAGGCACGCGTGCCCTGATGCATCTTTCCTGGCCCAGGTGCCTCTTTAGCTGCTTGAAGGGCATGAATATGAGCAACGTGTCGGGCGATGCGTACAATGTGAAGCCGTTCGGGGCCGTGGTTCTGGTGGGCGGCTGTCTCTCCGTCCTCACCAATGGACTCGTCCTTTTGGCTGTGCTCAAGGCCCGGGAGCTGTCCAGCAAATGCTACCAACTTATTGGTGAACAGACTTGTTTTTTTATTTGTTGTACAAATTTATTTAGACGATTTTATACTTCTACCGTAAAATTTTCCCATAAATATTATCTTAAACATTAGTAGTTGTAAAGATTGAGACGATCCTAATGAATAAATGATTAACTAACAAATTAAGTGAAGCTTAGTCGAATAATTCTAAAACATAATCAAGCTTAGCGAAATAGTTTAAGCAATTTTAAAAAGGAGATAATAATTTGGCTGTGTCGCTATTTTCACCGCAGTTTAAAAGCAAGCTAATAGTGAAGATTAAGCCACGTTAGATTTAGATTTCTGCAAGAAAATCATACAAGCTAAGAAAAAGGTAAAAGTAAATCCAATCAATTTGTGATTTCAAATTAATTACCGTATTTCTACAATACCACCAGCTCATTCCCGCGTTGATAGCTGAAACTGAGTTGGCGTGCAGGGAATCTGGCGCTTTCTGATCTGATCAGCAGCTGCGGTTTCGTGCTCTACGGCGTGTTGATTGCAATGGGCCGCAGTGCAGAGGGTGGCCGCCCACTAAGCAATCGCAACTGCTTCTACCTCAACCTTCCCTTCGCCCTCAGCTTCCCCGTCGGCAGCTTCATGATCCTTGCCATTGGGTTTTTTACTCACTCATCCCTCTTGGCCAGGGCTGGAAGGTGCAATTCATTGATTTTCTATACATCAATATTAGCCTGCTTGTCGCAGCAATGTTTCTTTGACAAGTGAAATGTTTCGATTTAAAATTTGATCCATTTCTGACTCATTGGCAGGAAATGCTAGATAATAACGCATTGATCGCGGCTAATATCCTAGTGTGTAAGCTAGGACAGAGGTAGGGAGCATGCCACAGGCCAGGCCACTCCTCAAAAAAAGTGTAGTGATGATGGAAAGTAGCGCTGGGTTCGAAGGTGTGACCGACTGCTGGCTGTCCGCTGTCCAGTCTTCTACAAGTCCTTGAGCAAACGCTGCTATGTTTGGAGCGTGAACCTCATCTCCTGGCTTTTTGGCCTTCCCTTCGTCCTGGCGGGTCTGCTTAGCCTCAACGATCTCCCCGTCCCCGCCTGCGTTCAGCCTACTGCAATCCGAGGTCCCCTTTCATCTTCTGCATTCGTCTCAACATTTATGACCCAACCAAAACTTCTTTCTTTCTGGCCCCAGTTTAATCGGAGATGTTTCTTTCATGAAGGTCTCAATTGCTTCTGTTTGGCATTCTGATTCTGATGATTCCATGAACTATCACATAGTATGTGATAGTTCTAAATCAACTTTTGGATTTTTTGGTTGAAAAATTGGCCCATTCTCCGCATATGCGATGGTTCACATTCGACTTTTGGATTTGCCTATGCCGGTTGACTTGGCCTGACATGGAACTATCGCATAGGCTAGGTTTTATAGGTGAGCGCGGTGGGCGTGGTGGCCGTGGTGGTGCCGGTGACGTTGGTGGGCAAGCACAGGGACAAGAACAGCAAGCAGCTGTCTTAGAGTATGCTGCGGGGGGGAACTATCACATAGGCTATGAGGGGCTAGGCAAGGGGGGTTTGAATACGCGCTGCAGTGTAGCTCCTGGCAGGGAAGCAGTGTGTACGGTTCCTGAGCACACACGCATGAAATTTCTTCACTTCTTATTGAGGCTAAGAAAGTAAAAAAGGGGGCATGGCCTATCCGCTGCCCACTCAAGGCCTGGAGCTCTCCATGTCTGCGGGAGAAGAAGAATTGGCGTCCTCTCAAGGCTCCCAGACCTCTCAAGGCTCTCAGGCTCCTGACCCCGGATAGGAGCAGGCAGAGGCTGGAGAGCAGGCGGAAGCTGGAGAGCAGGCAGAAGCTGGTGAGCAGGCGGAAGCTGGAGAGCAGGCAGAAGGGGCGGTGGAGGCGGTGGAGGTGCTGTTGGAGGACTTGCAGCTGGACATCCTCTACAAGGTCGAGGCTACGTTCGAGGAGGGAGAACGGCACGGGCGCCA
Organism: Ptycholaimellus sp. GST1_10; assembly: GCA_030248095.1. Taxonomy (NCBI): domain Eukaryota; kingdom Metazoa; phylum Nematoda; class Chromadorea; order Chromadorida; family Chromadoridae; genus Ptycholaimellus; species Ptycholaimellus sp. GST1_10. The sequence continues at coordinate 15,781 of JASANA010011660.1, forward strand.
TCGCTTCATTCTCAACCGCCAAATATACGGCTTCCAGAAGCAGCACAAGAACGGGGATCACTTCTATCGATGCTCCAAGTGCTGTTAGTCACTTTTTCCGTTTTGTCTTCTGTGCCAGCCTATGTGATAGGTCTCTAATCTGCAGGGAGCGGCACCTATCACATAGGCACGAATTTCATAGTTGGGTATGTGATAGTTCCATTTTGACAAGAACTAAAGACATCCGACAATAATTATAGGTAACTGGGAGGCTATGTGATAGTTCCACTAGTGCTAGATGATCAAATATCCGATAATAGTGAAGGGAAAACCTCCAAGCACCCCCCGCTGTCAAATGGCCTGCTTCATTTACATTTCTCCCCCTCCACTGCAGCCATGCAAATAAGGGGCATGTCCCCCAAACTCTGGCCGCAATCCAGCCCTATACATACAAACAGGCACCTATACAAAGCCTATGCAATAGTTCTTCCTTGTCAGAGCTGTAACATGGCCCCTGAGCAAGGCCATGCCCTGTCCAGCCTATGCGATGGCTCCTAAATGATGAATACTGTCACATAGGCAATACCTACACCAACGCCAGCCTATGCGATAGTTCCAACCTAGTCATGACCCCTGAGCGAGGCCATGCCTTGGCTGGCCTATGCGATGGTTCCTAAGGGATATATACTGTCACATAGGCAATGCTTTCACCGACGTCATCGATGGCGTCGGTGGCGTCGGTGGCGCCGACGCCACTGGGGCAATCCTGGCAGCTGTACAGGTAGGCTATGCGATGGTTCCGGAGCGATAGGTACACGTTTTTTGGAACTATCACATACTGCCTATGCGATAGTTCACATATAACACGTTTCGTCACACCAGCCCAAAACTTCCCTTCCGCATATGCGTTGGTTCACATTTGACTTTTGGATTACCGTCAAACTTGCCTATGCGATGGTTCCGTTTTGCCTATGTGATAGGCCCTCTAGCCGATTCTGATATGTACGCATACCTGCTTGTGAGAAAGATAAAGAGATGACAGGCATGGCGTCGACGTTCTGGGTGGTGGCAACGTTGGGCATCAACTTCGGCGTGATCGGCGTCTACGCCATCACCGTCCTCTACACCCGCCGTCTCCCCGATAAAAACTTTGTAGGGCTTTGAGGCAGAAGGGAGGGCAACGTTTTGAGCATTTGCTGAGCTGCAGACAGTGCCGCATGGGCAGTCTCGGCAGTGCAAGTACACGCGGCGGGTGATGCGCTCTCTGTGCATCATAATGCTGGTCTTCTGCTGCTCCTGGTTTGCTACCATACTCGTCATATTCACCACCACCGTCCTCCTGCCGCAAACTCCACCCATCACACAGGTTTGGATCCTCAGCCTATACCTGATGTGAAAAAAGTCAGGAGGACTCTTAGCTTTCAGCTCACAACTGGCTGTAGAAATTCAACTCGCTTAGTTGCAGTCCTTTCAAGAAGACTTCAGCCTTGCTTTCATACTACGCCTAGCATTTAATTTTGGGCGATTTTTCTGATTGCGTAGTGCTCTATTTCCATTCTTCTTCAATAACTTCCCAGGCTGTCGAAATTTGATTTTTTGCATTCTCTGGCTTTGAGTTGAGAATGTGCGTTTCAATGGTCTTTTAGTCGTGGATTTGCAGTTCCACGCGGCGCTGTATGTGGGCATATTGGCCAACGTGAACGTGGGCAGCAACTTTTTCATCTATCTCTGCCGCAGCGTGGAGTTTCGCAAAGCCTTCGCCTCTCTATTCGGCATCCAGTCCCTGCTCCCTCATCAGCCCGACCAATCCACCTCCAAGTCTCTTTTGAACACCTCAACCCACTCGCACCAACTCTTTTTGCTCTTCACTTACCTCACTCACCTTCTATCTATCTCCTTGCCAATGTTTCACGCTTTTATGGGACGCATAATGCCTCTTGATCATCGATTAACTCTGGCTAATGGCTCTCGAATCCCTGACAATCTTCTCCCTCCTACTTCTAATCCTTTCCTCTTGAGCCACCTTTCTCTTTTCTGTCGCCGCACATTCCCAAGCTGGGGGTTGTGAGAAGTGGGGTCATTGCAGGTTCCTGGGCCAGTCTTCTCTGCCGCCCTCCGCCAGAGTCTCCATCGCTTCTCCATCAACCTTTGAGTCAGAAGGCAATCGGCGTTTGCAGCACTGGGAGCAGGAAGGAGAACGGAGAGTTTCCCTCAGCTCCAATGGGCAGCAGTCGACTGGACCAGATGCTCACAAGCTCTCAGTCCCTCTTCCATTCCTAGTCCATCACACTTCTTTCTGATGCTTCCCCCTCTTGCTGTCCTTTTCCTGCCCTGGAGATTCTGGATTAGTTATGTTTTCCTGGACTGGTCATCCTAATTGTGGCTCTTGTATTCTTGCCTCTGGTTTCCTGCTAACAAACCTCTTAATTCTCAGCTCTCGGCCATATCTTCATCTTTGCTCTCCTTGGCCTCTTCTGCTTCTCCTTTGCTCAATCGCTTCGCCTGTTTGGGCAAGTGAGCATTGGCTAGTGGAGGGCTCCTTTGCAGATGCCTGCGGGTAATCCAACCTCTTCTTCCACCTTATATTGGGTACTCCGCCTTCAGAAGCCTTTTATAACTGACATGAGAGGGCAAAGACGTTTGCAGCAGTGGGAGTGGGAAAGAGCGCGGAAAGCCTGTCCAAAAGGCTCCAACTACTCCTTGAGCTCACGCTTTCCACCCTTCCTGGACATTGCCTGTCATGCCTTTGTGATGCCAGTTGGCTGTTCAATATCCTGAATCACATGAGCATCAGCTTCTTCCCTTTCTTATTGAACAATGCTTGGCGTTTATGTCTCAGCACATGTTCTGCTAATGGATCTTTCGCCGTGCAGCTCAGTTACCTGGGTCAATCATTGTCAAATGTTTCTCCATCATTTTGTTCCAGCTGGCCCAATCTTGAGGGAAGGAGGCGAAAAAACCTGCGAACCAGGGAAACCCAATCCAGCTTCCCGATAGAGGCAAAAACATCAGGGGGTGCTGCAGGGCCCAGGCGCAAGTTCATATCTGATGGCCGAAAGAAAGTGTGGAGGGGGCGGGGAAGGGAATCGAAGCGCGCCTCCTCCCATTACCGCCGCCTTTTTACCCTCCCAGCCCCTTAAATTGGGCGAAAAAGGCCTGCCCCACCAGCGCAGCCCAGGCAGAGTGTGAAAAGGAAGGATGAAGCTCGGCTGGCTGGCCCTGGGCGGATTGGCGCTCTGCCAAAGCTGCTCCTTGGTCCTAGGCGGGGAGAGGCCGACGGTGGCCACAGCGCCGCCCATTCGCGCCCAGGATGACCCCCACCAGCCCGCCACCGAGCCCAGCTCTGCGAATCTCACCGGTTTCCCTGAATTTCTACTTCTCTGTGAAACCTTACTCCTGTCCGAAGAACTTCAACTTAACTGAAACGGTACTCTGGCAACTAAAAAGGGCACCAATGAAAATGACGAGATAGAGGCGAGAGTGGTATATGGCCGCCTGTGAATGGACTACAGGATGGACGCAGCGCCAGCAGCCTACCTGGGCAGGCAGCAGTGCCGCCCCAGTCTACGATCGCCCTCCCAGACCTCCACCCACCCTCACCCCTCCACCACCCCTCACCCCCGCCACCACCACCGAGCGCATCATCCTACGCACCCGTCGACCCCTGCCCTCCCCCCGCTCCTCCTCCGCTCCCACATCCATTCTCACTCTTTGCCTTCTTGGCGGCATCAGCATAGCTGCTCTTTTATGAGCTCATGTTCGAAGATGACGATTTGTGAAACAACAATAAGGAAGAAGGATATCTATAGTTGATTTGGAGTCGTGGCTTCCACTGTGAACCTCTACTTAGTCACTATTCTGTGCCTATGTGCAACCATTCTAGGTACTGGCTTTTTTAAAAAGGCTATTTATTCTGCTGATGATTTTATTTCAAGCTACTGGTCTGGCATAATCGAAACCATAAAAAAGCAGCTCACAAAAAAGGCAGCATTAAAAAGCAGGCAGTGCAAAAATATCTGCAGATTTTCATAGCTTAGCCGCCCACGCTGCACTGGCGATCAGCTCAAGTGTTTGCCCAAGACCTCAGCCCCTCAGGGCCACCCAACTCACAACACAGCTCCACACCCTTAGTAGTTCCGCTTTGCCATGTCAGTAGGCTCAAAAACAACAAAAAGTGCCTCTGAGCAGCCCAGCCTGCTTGAAAGGGCAGGCTCGCAGGCTCCATTTGACTTTTAGAGTAGGCACTGCGAGTTCTTCTAGCCTTGTCTGCCTTTTTTTGCAGGCAGGGCGAATCGGCCCGCATCTCATTGGCGGCTCAGCGCCAAATCTCTTTCCCAAGAGGAAGCCAGGAAAAAAGGCCGCCAATGGATCTCAGCTACGACAGTCTGCCGAACAGGAGGGCAGCCGACCAGGACTTATATCAGTTGGCCTCTTCTATGCCTGATTATTTTTCTCAAAATTCACGTTAAAGTTTTAAATATATAATATACAGAATAAGTCACTTTTAGCATTTTGAAAAAGTTAAAAAAATAGTGTGTGAAAAAAGGCGACCAAAAATTAATTTAAAAAATCCTTGTGAATATTTTTACAGCTCCCCTGGTGCATAATTTTCAGAAAAATATTTGTTTTGTTAGAGAAGTTGAATTTGTAGAAAACTAAAACGTAGTTACTTAAAGGATGATGGGCTGCGTTTTAGATATATAATTCATAATTATTTTTTCAATCCATTTGTTGTAGCGTAAAGCTTAGTCAAAAATAAATGAACAGTAAAAAAATAATAAAACACCAAATTGGCTTAAATATATTGCTTATGCCTCATAATAAATTAGTTTCTGCACAAACGAAAAAGTACGTTTCCAGAGAAAACTGGAAGAACACAATTCAACGCTCCTTTGTCTTTTTTTAACTCTTAGAATATCTTCTAATACATTCGATGGCTATAAATTTTTGGGTGAGGGATAAGTAAAAGAGTATTTGCAGAAATATTTGGGATAATATTTAATTTGTTTTAATATTTCAAGAAGTTTGGCATTCAGCAACTCAGTTTGTCTCCGAATAGAAGTTAAGGCTTGTTTTGTTAAACCTGTTAAACGATCTCTCATTAGGCCAAGGCTCTTACTTCGCCATCAGGCAATTGGGCTCTTATCCGGCTCCCATCATTGGGCGAAAAACACTTGTTAATTGAAACATGCCCGTGCCTGGTACCAAAATTGTCCTCTTCCCACGTCAGCCGGGGGCGATTGGTGGGCATATCTGGCTTTGTTTAGGCGGCCCCCGCCATTCACTCCCCTCCATTTGCAGCAATCGCCCCCGCAAAATGGGCACCCCAGCTCCTCCTTTCTAGCCTGGCCTTCTTCTTTGCGAAAAGTGCTTTCCCCAAACACTCTTGCGCCTCTCCTTTCTCCCCCCCCCCCTCCCTCCTCTCCACTTCCCAAATCTCGCTCACCCTTTTTAAACTCGGCGCAAAAACAATTCCACTCCTTCCCCTCCTCCAGCCTTATATTGGCCCTAGTCTCTCCTCCTCTCCAGGGAAGAGAGGCCAGACAGAGAGTGTGAGCCAGAGCGATTGTCGGTCAGTCCGTCTACTGGCCGTCAGAAGTTGGAGTGGGGCAGAGACAATTGGCGAGTTTGAAGAGGGGCCTGGCGCAGGCTAGTATGAATGTTGCTCTCTCGGAAGGGGAAGGGTGGATAGGGGGGGGGGGGTTGGAAGGCTGCTATGGATGAGCATGTGGTGTGCGAGGCAAAGAGAGGTGCTAGCACAGCTTGTCCCCGCAGCAGTGTGCCCTTCCAAAGCTAAGGAAGGCCAATGCCGCCTTTTTGCGCTGGGAGGGCAGGCTGGAATTTTCCCACACCAAGGGAGCTTTGCCAAAAGCCCTGGGGCCCCCTCACTTCTCAAACTGATGCACTTGGCATTACTACGCGGATTTGCGAGGCTCGCGAGGCCAGGTTTCACTGACGCAAATGCGCAATATCTACTCGAGGGGGGCATTTCCCCCTTGCCACCCCTTCTCCCTCCTACTTCACATTTGTCCATAGGCAAACATGCGCTGCTGGGGTGCGGGGGGGGCAGCGTTTGCCGGAGTGTTCCTATTCTGGGAAGCCGGATGATGCCAGACTCTCTAAATAGTCTTCTTTCCGCAAACCGGGGTAGCTGGGGCAGGATATATGCAGGAAGTTAGGGCCCAGTAAGGGGTCATTTGGCGAATGGATGTGCCCCGTCGCGCGTTATTAATTCCCCGGGCAGAGCCAGGCAGGCAATCTGGAAAGCAGCAAATGGTCAACTGTGAATCAGTGCCCGCTCCTCTCCCCTTTCCTCCAGAGGGCCTTTTGATGTAGGCACTAGGAGGTGCGCATTTTCCACTGCCTGTACACGCTCCCCAGTGTTTGGCGCCCATGGCCCAAGGCCTTTTGCCAGTTCCAGGTGGCCTAGGCATAAAATGCCTTCCAACCGGGTTCTTGGATTAGGTCAGCCCCTTTTTTGCGCAGCTCTGAAGCCTTGAAGTGGGCGTTTAATTAAGGCGGAATTTGCGGCTCCGCTTGGTCTCCTGCTGGGAATAGGCTTGGAAAATGCCGGTGGCCTGGTAGGTGGAGATTTGAGGCAAAGGCTTTCGAGTAAACGGGGGGCAAGGTGCGCGTCTGCTAAAATTTCGACAGTTCTCAGGGAGCTTAAGGGTGTATTTCAGGAGAGAAGGACCGCCAAGCAATCGATGGCAGCTTATTTATTGGCGCTTTGGCTTGGACTTAGACTTGCATTGTTCCCAGTTTTTGCCCCCAGCCCCACAGCAGCTGCTAAAATAATTGTGCGCTTCGGGCCCGCTGACTTTTTGCCCCTTTTCAAGTGGAAATAGTCTTTGAGCTTTTTGGTTTTTTTAGCTTGGTTCTTTTAGTTCTTGACTTTTGGTTTGAATTAAACGGAAAAATAGCTCAAGACAATTTGGATGAGAAGAGATAACAAATGATTTAGAACAACCCTTAGTCCAGATCCACCTAAGGCTCTTGGACCGGATTTTGCGCGCCAAGCCGCCCGAGGAGGAACGAGGGGGAGGAGAGGGGGGGCCCAGGGAGGAGGGGGGGGCGGAAAACAACCCCCCCTCGCCGGTCACAAAAAATAAAAAAAATACAACAAAATAAATTAAAATTTAAAACATAAAAAACTATAATACTCAATTTAATATAATAAAAAAATAAATCTTAATTACTTTTTTTTTTTCCTAAATCTATTTATTTAAATTAAACACTCCCCTTCAAAAAAAAAAAAATACATTACAATCTCCCTACCCCCACATACACCACAACCCCCCTTATATCTGTCTGTTCAAAATGGTTGAGCGTCATAGTGAAAGATTGGCATTAGTTTAGCTCTAGGGTCTATGAAGGGTGCGGTTCAGTGAAACGGTGTGATTGGCGTGTCTGGCCCGCCTTTGATTTGCCTCCCATGGCAACTTATGCTAATGAGCCGGTAGTCACATAACAATCCTTATGCTACTTTGTTGCCGCTCTTTGCAACGAGTCATTAAAACACTACTGCAAATTCTCAAATTGAAGGAAAACTTGTTGACTTTGACTTTGTTGATATTGAAGATATATTAAAAGAATATATTCATACCATTATTACATCGAGCTTGAGGCTTCCTGGACTGTCTTTTACTTGAAACATTGGGTTGTTGGGCAGGATGCGGGCCAACTTTGACCTGCTGGGTGGTGGCTCGAGTGAGAATGAGGACGCCAACTCGGACTCCAGTCGCCATCACACCCGCCCCCCGGACAAAACCCAACGCCCACAGGCCAATGGCAACGTCCGCTACTACCTGCCCACCTTCATGGGTTCCTTCTTGAACACCCTCTGCCCAAATCTTGCTCTATCTTAGGCCGCTTCTCAATCTCCTTTTTGTCATCATTTCTTCGCCGATATGCCACAGGCAAAGCAGGCTTTTCAATGTTTGCACAGTGGCTTTGAGAAAGCGCGCAAGATTAGTGCAATTTTGACAAAGAATGGAGGTTGATTGAAAGAAGCATCACATTGCAGAGGAAGATGACCTGCGACCGCCGGACTTCCTGCGCACCGTCTCCAAAACTCTGAGCCAATCCCAGGCCGGCCTCCGCCACATCCGACGCTCCCGCCTCATCCACGTCTTCTACGTCTTCGCCCTCCCCGCTTACACCGTCCTTGGCGCCTTTGTCTTCATGGTATGCCCATGCACTGCCTCATTCTCATCCTCCCCAGCCTCACAGAGTCTTTGAAGTCTCTGGACGGAGAGTTCGACGATCGGGCGCTGGTGGAGTTTGAGCAGCGCTGCACCGCTGAGCGAGATGCCGCACTCAACAGCACCCATTGCACAGACGGCCAGGCCTGCCATCTTCTACTTAGGGTTTCCAGCCTTTTAGCTTGGCTGGCCGCTGTAAGGAGTACTTAGGGCAAATGAGAGAGGGGGCCAAAATGAGTGAGGATAGTGGGAGTGGAGTGGAAATGTTGCAGGAAGCGATCAGGGCCTTGGATCTGTGCTTTCGCCGGCGTGGCTTCCAGCCGCCGCCCACCCACAGCCTCTCCAGCTTCGCCAACGCACTCATATTCGCCACCTCTGTCTACACCACCATCGGTCTCCACCTTTTCATGTTTCCCACTTTTATAGCTTTCTTCGATTTGATGCGGCCATTCAACAATTGTTTGCTGTCGTAGGACAATGATTTCCCTTTGAGGCTACGGGAACATAGCAGCGGACACTTTCGGCTGTCGGCTGGCCACCTGTGTCTACGCGGTGGTGGGCATTCCGCTCTTCTTCGCCTTCCTCAAGGACATGGGCCAGCTCTTCAGCCAGTTCTTTATTCGAGTTCTCTCCTGCCCTCCTCTTCCCATCAGCCAAAGACCTCACTCCCCGAGCTCCTTAGTGGTGGCGTTGGGCGGGTCGGTCGAGGCGGTGGCTTAGCAGACGCCTGCGAAGGCTGCGGAGGCCGCCGCCGGGGACGGCAGTGAAGAATCTGGTGGAGCAGAGCGTCCTCCCCGCCCAGCTGCCCATCAGTCTGCGCAAAGTCCCTGCTGATTTTACGGGTTAGTCTCTCCCTTCGGCTTCTCCCATTTGCTTCTGCTTGCATTTCATTGGCTATGAATTTGGGCTCTGGCCTATTTCGCGTTGTGGACTCGCTTTGTGGATGGGAGATACTTTCCAAGACTGGCCTAAGCTTCAGGATGAGGCCAACCTCCTTTCGTAGTTTCCAGCCTCTCAATAGGAAGTGATAATCTGGATGGATTGAAGGTGCGAGCAAGGTGCGTGAGCAGCGAAAGGTCTTCCTGTGGGCAGTGCTCTTCTTCATCGTCTACCTGGTGACCAATGCTTTGGTGGGCTGGTGAGTGGAGGGCGGGGAGGGACGGGAGGATGGGGCTGCAGATAGGATGCAGCTACTTGTTCGACGTCATGGAGCCGGAGTGGGACCTCTGGACTTCCTTCTACTTCCTCTTCACCTCCGTCGCCCTCGTCGGCTTCGGGGACGTTTTTCCCAGGTCCTTCCCTCCTCTAGCCTCCCCCCGTCTTGAGCTAAGACCGCACTGTTGCAGTGAGCCGAACATAGTGCTCATCAACTTCGCCTTCATCGTCCTAGGCATCGTCCTCTTCGGCATGTGCTACTTCATACTCCAGGAGGAGATACGCGAGAAAGCCTTCCAGGTAGAAATGGAAATTTATATTCTATTCCCTCTCATCGACTGTTTTTAAGCCCACAAAGAATCTAGGAATACATTGAGAAATAGTTATGTTTTGCGATGGTAGGATTGCCAGCTGAAACGTGAGGGGAGTGAGTAGTAGGAGAAAATGGTGCAGGCGTCTCGGCGCGTGCGCAATAGCATCCTGCGGCGTCGCCTGCCTCCGGGGCGCCGGCGAGCGGCGGCCGCCAGCGCCACGAAGGCTCGCAAACGCTCCGCCTCCGTGGACGATCGGAACACCATCACCAGCGCCACCCGACGCCTCCTCCTCGCCCCACCCATCGGCCGCCCTCCTCGCCCTGCCTCTGAGGAACCGAGTCGGCATAGGTCATTTCTATTCCTTGCCAGCTTTGGGGATGGCTATGGGCTTGCGCTAAGAAATCGGAACACCATCACCAGCGCCACCCGACGCCTCCTCCTCGCCCCACCCATCGGCCGCCCTCCTCGCCCTGCCTCTGAGGAACCGAGTCGGCATAGGTCATTTCTATTCCTTGCCAGCTTTGGGGATGGCTATGGGCTTGCGCTAAGAAATCGGAACACCATCACCAGCGCCACCCGACGCCTCCTCCTCGCCCCACCCATCGGCCGCCCTCCTCGCCCTGCCTCTGAGGAACCGAGTCGGCATAGGTCATTTCTATTCCTTGCCAGCTTTGGGGATGGCTATGGGCTTGCGCTAAGAAATCGGAACACCATCACCAGCGCCACCCGACGCCTCCTCCTCGCCCCACCCATCGGCCGCCCTCCTCGCCCTGCCTCTGAGGAACCGAGTCGGCATAGGTCATTTCTATTCCTTGCCAGCTTTGGGGATGGCTATGGGCTTGCGCTAAGAAATCGGAACACCATCACCAGCGCCACCCGACGCCTCCTCCTCGCCCCACCCATCGGCCGCCCTCCTCGCCCTGCCTCTGAGGAACCGAGTCGGCATAGGTCATTTCTATTCCTTGCCAGCTTTGGGGATGGCTATGGGCTTGCGCTAAGAAATCGGAACACCATCACCAGCGCCACCCGACGCCTCCTCCTCGCCCCACCCATCGGCCGCCCTCCTCGCCCTGCCTCTGAGGAACCGAGTCGGCATAGGTCATTTCTATTCCTTGCCAGCTTTGGGGATGGCTATGGGCTTGCGCTAAGAAATCGGAACACCATCACCAGCGCCACCCGACGCCTCCTCCTCGCCCCACCCATCGGCCGCCCTCCTCGCCCTGCCTCTGAGGAACCGAGTCGGCATAGGTCATTTCTATTCCTTGCCAGCTTTGGGGATGGCTATGGGCTTGCGCTAAGAAATCGGAACACCATCACCAGCGCCACCCGACGCCTCCTCCTCGCCCCACCCATCGGCCGCCCTCCTCGCCCTGCCTCTGAGGAACCGAGTCGGCATAGGTCATTTCTATTCCTTGCCAGCTTTGGGGATGGCTATGGGCTTGCGCTAAGAAATCGGAACACCATCACCAGCGCCACCCGACGCCTCCTCCTCGCCCCACCCATCGGCCGCCCTCCTCGCCCTGCCTCTGAGGAACCGAGTCGGCATAGGTCATTTCTATTCCTTGCCAGCTTTGGGGATGGCTATGGGCTTGCGCTAAGAAAAACTCGTCAATTGGGGTGGAGGCTAGTTTAGGCCGAGTTGATATATTTAGTTGACAAATGGCATTGATCACTGGCGCATTTCCAAAATAATTAGGAGTTGTTGAGAAGTTGAAGAATGCTGGAAATTCATGAAATGTCTTATAAACGTGCAACGTTTTATTTGAGCTCAATTTAGCATTTTAAAACAGGGTACGATTCTCCATGAGGCTGTGCAGACTGTGGTAATTTTTGCTCCTTTTTCCTTTATTCCCAGAATATATCTTTCAACGGAGGAGTTATTATTTCCTGTGTGATTTCAATCCTTCACAAACCCAGACATCATCATCCGATTGCTATTTTAACCGATTTCCGATGAGTCAAATCACCCCAGTCCTCTTTTTAGAAGTCGCCGATTCTGGAAACGGCGAAAACGGTTCGTAAGTCCTCCACAACACACCCTCCAAAACTCCCACTAAAGATCCTGATCTCAGTTGGCTTCCGCACTAATCCAAAGCAGGCCTTTCTCAGTTCCACCTTTCCCCCTACCCCTGCCTCCCCCAAGCACCCTGTACTGTTCCAGAAGCTCTCCCAGCACCTCGGAGCGAGAGGCCAGTCCAGCCTCCTCTCCGCGCCAACGCCTGGCCCGCAACTCAGCCCCGGCCACTGCAGCCCTGCTGGAGAGCCGAGCTCTGAGACCCTTGCCGCTGCTTCCGGGGGAACCGGAAGCAGGGGCGGAAGTGGCACCGGAAGTGGCCCCTTCTGACCACCCGCCGCCCACCCCGCTGCTTTCACAGTGGTCCACTGTCGTCTGACCACCTGGGCTGGATACTGACAATTGGGCTGTCATTGGGGACTCAGAATGATTGCTGATGCCCCTTTCTTTTGGAGCTCACTCTTGGCGATGCTGATGATTTGCGTTTCGATTGTGCCAGCCCTGTTGTGCCTCTTTTTGCCTGTTATGCTGCGATTTTTGTACTGGACAAATTTTGCTGATTGATTGTTGGCGATTGTTGGTTGCGTGTTTGAAAAACTAGCCGAACTTATTTTGCCTAATTCGCAAGCCTATCAAAATAACATTGAGAAATATTGCAGAGACTTTTTCATCAAAAGAGATAGATAGCCTTAAACGGCTATGACAGCAACCATGCAGCAACAAACAGCAGTGTTGTGAATTGGCTTAGGGTCTAATAGCAGATCATGCCTCAGCGATAGCGGTGAGTTTTCTAGGCGGGGCTTTGGAAGTGAGAGTGGAGCTTTCCTCTCCCGATTCACTTGTCGACTCTCCTCGTTTCCGTCGCCCCGACACCTCAAACCCGTCAAATGCCCATTGAAACCATACTACAGCAAAAACCAGGAAATAAGCTACTTCAAGTTTGGATCCGAACGATTATGTTGCGTCAATGGATGCCCAGTACTCTAAAGCATTAAATTACCAATGCATATATAACACGGTGAAATCATTATGCTAATCAAAACTAAAAGCTGCAAAAAGTAGTTGGCTTTGACGTTTCTAATTCTGAAAAAAATCAGGCCAACCTGTGACAGTCCTATTTTGTCGACTCAACATTCAAAGAAATACACTGCGAACATGAGCTTAGTTAGAAAAGCAAAATTCAATGTCTACAAATGAAGGGAGCTAATCAGCTGGCTATTTGGTAACCTGCATGACGCCGAGAGTGACGGAATCGGCGCCCGGCGACCTCGGCTGATCCACCAGAGTACTGTTGGCATCGTCAGAGAGGATGTAGGCCTCCTCCAGCATCTCCAGCGCCGCCAGATACTTGGCCTCGACCCGCTGTTGCATCACGTTGATCACCATCGACACCTTTCAACCATCCTTCCTCTTTCTTCCCCCTCCTTCACAACCCCTCACCAGTGCCAGCCCCAGGATGAAGAGCACCACGGCTGCCAGGGTGTAGCGCGGATTGTCTGAAGATGGGAGGTGATTGAGGTTGAGGAGGGAGGAGTTTGAAGGATAGGAGGTTCAACTGGGAAGCTCGTCGCCCAGGCCGACGGTGGAGAGGGAGATGAAGAAGAAGTAGAAGGCCCGGAAGTAGGTCCATTCCGTCTCCCAGCTCATGAAGAGCGAAGCGCAGGCGAACACGTACAGGAACACCACCAAGATGGCCAGCCATAGAGGGAACCCTTCGGACACACTGGAACAGGCGACCCTTGATGAGGTTTCAGCATTACATTGCTTCTGATTTATCTATTTTCAAATTAATCACTTAAAGGGAAAACACCATGGGTTAACACCATCACAAATTCCACTCATTTTTTTTTCAATGATAGGTGTTAACATTGTAAGCTTGCAAGGGTATAACGTTTTGGCCAAAATGTCTCTGTTCCAGAAATAAAAATTCACAAAGTTTCCTATGCTACAACATAGGGCAGGGCTCAAAAGGCACAAAAAAAATCATTAAAAATATTTTTCATTAGGGATAACACGGGATAACACGAGGTTTGGTGTATTTTGATGCAAGACGTTGATTTAGGTCAAAAAAAGTGTAAAAAATGAGCGCGCTGAAGCGCGTGGCCCAAAAACCGACCAAATTTTGCAAAATTTGACAGTGGACATTATTCAATTGCTCATAACTACTGCTATACTAAACGAAATTCAATGATTCGACCACGGTTTTTGGCACTAGAATTAAACTAGATTGAAAATTATGCCTTGTGCTCAAATAAAACAGTTCAATTCACTATTCCTGACGCGTAATGAGAGTTTAAAGTTGTAATTGTACAAATAAATACGCTTAGCAGAACAATGGCCATCTATTGGCGGGCATGAAAACTTTCAGGGTAGGTTCTGCAAGTTGCTTTGATTTTCTTTCTGAAGAAAGATAACCTGGGCTGGTCGGAAGCCTGAGTCCTGCGCAAGGTGTTCCAGATGCGTGCTTTGAGGCCGAGGAGGAAGAGCCAGCCATAGTCGCACCTCAAATACTTGGCTCTACGGATTGTAAATGGAGGAGAAGTAGAATGTGACCAGGTTTGGCACATTTTTCCCAGGTCGTTGAGGAGGGAGAGGATGAGGGGAATGCCGATGAATGCGTAGATGATGGTGGCCAGCTTTCCGCCGAACGTTTGACAGGAGATATTGCCGTACCCGATGGTTGTGTAGATCGTCACGCTGGAACATTTTTCAATTTTACCATTTGTTCCGGCAAGAAATTTGCAAAGCTCATTTGCCTAAATCTATCAAAACTTCACGATTTTTCATTTTCTTTTGAAACCAATTGAAACATCGCAATTAAGTTCTGTTGGAATTGCAATTGGATTGCGAAATGGATAGTTCAATATTTTACTTTGGCTGGCTCCTGGAACCCCCCCCCCCCCCCGAAGATATACACCCCCCCCCCCCCGAAGATTTACACCCCCCCCAAAGATATACACCCCCCCCCCCGAACATATACACCCCCCCCCCCCCCGAAGGGTACTATATTGAAAATTTTTTTATTGCCTTAACATACTTCTCTTTACATATCTCGAAATTTAAACTCACGGAATTTTTATATAAACAACTATATACCTACTTTTTACTAGTTAGTCTGCCTACTACCAGGAGTAGTACTAGGATACTGCTTACGGCAACCCCTTAGGCTTAGTCAAAATGCGCGTATACTGTGGCAGTACCACCCATAGTTGCTTAGGAGCCATGGTCCATACTGTGGCAGTACCTACTAGTTGCTTAGGAGCCATGGTCCATACTGTGGCAGTACCTACTAGTTGCTTAGGAGTAAAAAGTAGGTATTTAATCATCTACATGAAAATTCCGTGAGTTTAAATTTCGAGATATGTACAGAGAAGTATGTTAAGGCAATAAAAAAATTTTCAATATAGTACCCTTCGGGGGGGGGGGTGTATATGTTCGGGGGGGGGGTGTATATCTTCGGGGGGGGGGGGGGGTGTATATCTTCGGGGGGGGGGGGTGTTATTCTTCGGGGGGGGGGGGGGTTCTAGGAGTCAGCCTTTACTTTTACGATTGCAATCTGCAAGGCATTTTCAACTGCAAATCTAACAAAAGAAGAATTACCAATACACAGGAATCAAATAACGTGTTTTATTCTTTGAATTGAATTTATGGACAATTATTTCGAGCATGGCACCTGTAAAACATGGCGTTCCAGTAGTCCCAGTTGTAAAGAGGCTGGTTGATGGGCCAAAATTCGCCTGCCAAATCGTACTGCAGTAGCATTTCACTCACTGCCCTCTGGCAAAGCCCGTACTGCTCCTCGAAGTGGCCTGTGCTATCCTACTTCTTTCTCTTTCCTGCTTCCAAACAAAGGCTAACCAGAAACGCACTGCTTCACGAAGACCTGCAGAAATTTTTCGGTGAAATTCTCGCGCCTTTCCAGATGCAGCAAACGTTCTTCTGCTAGTGTATCCTGCAAAATACACTGCGATCAATAAACTGGTCACATTTTCCTTTCGCTTAGCTATTTACAAAATAAAAACTACCCCTCAATTATTTTTGTTTTATCCAAATGCATTACGGTTCATCGCTGTGGTTTATACATCAAATAATAAGCAAAGCTTCTGCGAGAGGCAAGGTATTTGATCTCTTCTATTTGCACAATGTTTTCTACTACTTTCTGAACCTGCTCATGCTGGTGCTCCAGCCAGTAGAATAGGCCGCCGCCTAGAAATGTGTAGCCGACCGTCAGTGCGATCAGAAACAGCCTCTGCAGGCCAAGCTTCTCGCAGAGCGCCGACACCGCACTCCACAGCTTCCCTCAAACCACTCCCCTTCTTCCAATGCTCCCACCTTAGCCTCTAAGACCTCGTTTCCTGCGCTGCTTCGAAGGCTGTGAGCTGGCGGGCGACTCCTCCTTGGCCAGTTGGCCGTCCGCGAAGGAGAAGCGGCGGCTGACGATGTTGTCGTAGGGCGTCGTGCTGTCCGGCAATTCTAGCTGGCCTGAGTAGTTTTTGACTTTGCTGAGGTGGTAAGAGGAGGAAGGAGGGAATAGGGGAGTACTGAGTCTGTAGTGTGGCTGAGCGACGCTGAGTCGATTGAGGCCGCTGCCGGTGTAGATGGACATTCGGTTGCGCGCCAGCTTGGCCAGCAGCTTCTCTGCCTGCTTCTCTACCTCAACCACTTTCTTTTCTCACCTTCCCTCGGGCCAGAACGTTTCAGCGGATTGTTCAAAATGTCAAACTGCTCTTCGAGGCTGATATGGATATTGGCCAGCTGAAGTGAACCTTGGGACTGCGTTGGTGATGTGAAGGGGAGTGCTGCAGAGAGCTCTGTCGCTGCTCCCCTGTAGGCGTCAGGAGAGAAGGCGTGGGTCTTCGGCTGTCCGCCGGGAACGGCCCCGGCGAAAAGGGCTCCTGCCGCCGGAACACCACCTCTGGCAAGGCATAGATACTCTCCTCCATCACTCCTTTCACCTCTCCCTCCAAACCCTGGACCCCGGCATCCGGAGGGAAGGTGAATAGCTGCTGTGGGCGCGGCTTGCTGGCCAGCTGAACGCTCTCCAGCTCCCGATCCTGCTCCTCCATGCCTTTTCTTCCCCGCCTCCAGGCCAAGGGTTCCGGTCAGCGCTTTTGCGCGGAGCAGCTTTTGCCGGGGGGCTCGAGTGGGGAGTGGAGCCTTCCGAGCACATAGCCGGGAACTGGAAGGCACTGCCTCCCTCAACTCTCAGCCCCCGCCCCTGTGCTCTTCAGTTGTACCCCCACCCTCTGGGAAGGGCTTCTTGAGGAGGCTTCGCTTGGGACTGGGGCTTTGATGTGCTTAGACATCCAGGGGCTATGCTTTGTGATTGAAGAGGAAAATTAAGGCTGTTGCATCAAACCAGTTTCTTCGCTCGGTTACTAAAATATTAATAGCATTTTTGTTAAAAAAATTAGATCAAAAAATTTAAATGTTATGCTTTTCGTAAGAAGGCGACTGACGTGTCACACTCTTCTCACAGCCATGGCTGGCAGCGTCCAACCATGCAAAAGACGTCTGCTATCTTAGCCTTGTGCATATGTGCATAGCAATAAAAACGAACACACAATGAAATCAGATTTTATCTTCTCTTCTTGATCTAAATTCAATTTTCATTGTTGCCTAGAAATCAAAGTTTCACAAAACAATACAGCCTATGTGGCTTCGCGATCCAGCACCTCCAAGGAAACCTTTTGGCCAGTGATCGACCCTTCGAGGGACTACTGGCCAAAAGGGAGAGTGATGGTTGTTGACCCTTCGACGGACCTCCCTGAACTCTCAGCCGCGGAGAAGAAGAAGATCTGCGCCCACAGCCTCAACTTCGCCATCGCCTGCCACAGCAGCCAGAACTGGTTATTCAAGACATGCCACCCTTTTCTATTGCCTGTTCGAACAATAACAATTTCAGCCCGAGTTTCTGGCTTCGCGATCCAGCACCTCCAAGGCAACCTTTTGGCCAGTGATCGACCCTTCGAGGGACTCCTGGCCAAAAGGGAGAGTGATGGTTGTTGACCCTTCGAGGGACCTCCCTGAACTCTCAGCCGCGGAGAAGAAGAAGATCTGCGCCCACAGCCTCAACTTCGCCATCGCCTGCCACAGCAGCCAGAACTGGTTATTCAAGACATGCCACCCTTTTCTATTGCCTGTTCGAACAATAACAATTTCAGCTCGAGTTTCTGGCTTCGCGATCCAGCACCTCCAAGGCAACCTTTTGGCCAGTGATCGACCCTTCGAGGGACTCCTGGCCAAAAGGGAGAGTGATGGTTGTTGACCCTTCGAGGGACCTCCCTGAACTCTCAGCCGCGGAGAAGAAGAAGATCTGCGCCCACAGCCTCAACTTCGCCATCGCCTGCCACAGCAGCCAGAACTGGTTATTCAAGACATGCCACCCTTTTCTATTGCCTGTTCGAACAATAACAATTTCAGCTCGAGTTTCTGGCTTCGCGATCCAGCACCTCCAAGGCAACCTTTTGGCCAGTGATCGACCCTTCGAGGGACTCCTGGCCAAAAGGGAAAGTGATGGTTGTTGACCCTTCGAGGGACCTCCCTGAACTCTCAGCCGCGGAGAAGAAGAAGATCTGCGCCCACAGCCTCAACTTCGCCATCGCCTGCCACAGCAGCCAGAACTGGTTATTCAAGACATGCCACCCTTTTCTATTGCCTGTTCGAACAATAACAATTTCAGCTCGAGTTTCTGGCTTCGCGATCCAGCACCTCCAAGGCAACCTTTTGGCCAGTGATCGACCCTTCGAGGGACTCCTGGCCAAAAGGGAGAGTGATGGTTGTTGACCCTTCGAGGGACCTCCCTGAACTCTCAGCCGCGGAGAAGAAGAAGATCTGCGCCCACAGCCTCAACTTCGCCATCGCCTGCCACAGCAGCCAGAACTGGTTATTCAAGACATGCCACCCTTTTCTATTGCCTGTTCGAACAATAACAATTTCAGCTCGAGTTTCTGGCTTCGCGATCCAGCACCTCCAAGGCAACCTTTTGGCCAGTGATCGACCCTTCGAGGGACTCCTGGCCAAAAGGGAGAGTGATGGTTGTTGACCCTTCGAGGGACCTCCCTGAACTCTCAGCCGCGGAGAAGAAGAAGATCTGCGCCCACAGCCTCAACTTCGCCATCGCCTGCCACAGCAGCCAGAACTGGTTATTCAAGACATGCCACCCTTTTCTATTGCCTGTTCGAACAATAACAATTTCAGCTCGAGTTTCTGGCTTCGCGATCCAGCACCTCCAAGGCAACCTTTTGGCCAGTGATCGACCCTTCGAGGGACTCCTGGCCAAAAGGGAGAGTGATGGTTGTTGACCCTTCGAGGGACCTCCCTGAACTCTCAGCCGCGGAGAAGAAGAAGATCTGCGCCCACAGCCTCAACTTCGCCATCGCCTGCCACAGCAGCCAGAACTGGTTATTCAAGACATGCCACCCTTTTCTATTGCCTGTTCGAACAATAACAATTTCAGCTCGAGTTTCTGGCTTCGCGATCCAGCACCTCCAAGGCAACCTTTTGGCCAGTGATCGACCCTTCGAGGGACTCCTGGCCAAAAGGGAGAGTGATGGTTGTTGACCCTTCGAGGGACCTCCCTGAACTCTCAGCCGCGGAGAAGAAGAAGATCTGCGCCCACAGCCTCAACTTCGCCATCGCCTGCCACAGCAGCCAGAACTGGTTATTCAAGACATGCCACCCTTTTCTATTGCCTGTTCGAACAATAACAATTTCAGCTCGAGTTTCTGGCTTCGCGATCCAGCACCTCCAAGGCAACCTTTTGGCCAGTGATCGACCCTTCGAGGGACTCCTGGCCAAAAGGGAGAGTGATGGTTGTTGACCCTTCGAGGGACCTCCCTGAACTCTCAGCCGCGGAGAAGAAGAAGATCTGCGCCCACAGCCTCAACTTCGCCATCGCCTGCCACAGCAGCCAGAACTGGTTATTCAAGACATGCCACCCTTTTCTATTGCCTGTTCGAACAATAACAATTTCAGCTCGAGTTTCTGGCTTCGCGATCCAGCACCTCCAAGGCAACCTTTTGGCCAGTGATCGACCCTTCGAGGGACTCCTGGCCAAAAGGGAGAGTGATGGTTGTTGACCCTTCGAGGGACCTCCCTGAACTCTCAGCCGCGGAGAAGAAGAAGATCTGCGCCCACAGCCTCAACTTCGCCATCGCCTGCCACAGCAGCCAGAACTGGTTATTCAAGACATGCCACCCTTTTCTATTGCCTGTTCGAACAATAACAATTTCAGCTCGAGTTTCTGGCTTCGCGATCCAGCACCTCCAAGGCAACCTTTTGGCCAGTGATCGACCCTTCGAGGGACTCCTGGCCAAAAGGGAGAGTGATGGTTGTTGACCCTTCGAGGGACCTCCCTGAACTCTCAGCCGCGGAGAAGAAGAAGATCTGCGCCCACAGCCTCAACTTCGCCATCGCCTGCCACAGCAGCCAGAACTGGTTATTCAAGACATGCCACCCTTTTCTATTGCCTATTCGAACAAGAACAATTTCAGCTCGAGTTCTGGCTTCGCGATCCAGCACCTCCAAGGCAACCTTTTGGCCAGTGATCGACCCTTCGAGGGACTCCTGGCCGAAAGGGAGAGTGATGGTTGTTGACCCTTCGAGGGACCTCCCTGAACTCTCAGCCGCGGAGAAGAAGAAGATCTGCACCCACAGCCTCAACTTCGCCATCGCCTGCCACAGCAGCCAGAACTGGTTATTCAAGACATGCCACCCTTTTCTATTGCCTTTTCGAACAAGAACAATTTCAGCTCGAGTTCTGGCTTCGCGATCCAGCACCTCCAAGGCAACCTTTTGGCCAGTGATCGACCCTTCGAGGGACTCCTGGCCGAAAGGGAGAGTGATGGTTGTTGACCCTTCGAGGGACCTCCCTGAACTCTCAGCCGCGGAGAAGAAGAAGATCTGCACCCACAGCCTCAACGTCGCCATCGCCTGCCACAGCAGCCAGAACTGGTTATTCAAGACATGCCACCCTTTTCTATTGCCTTTTCGAACAAGAACAATTTCAGCTCGAGTTCTGGCTTCGCGATCCAGCACCTCCAAGGCAACCTTTTGGCCAGTGATCGACCCTTCGAGGGACTCCTGGCCGAAAGGGAGAGTGATGGTTGTTGACCCTTCGAGGGACCTCCCTGAACTCTCAGCCGCGGAGAAGAAGAAGATCTGCACCCACAGCCTCAACGTCGCCATCGCCTGCCACAGCAGCCAGAACTGGTTATTCAAGACATGCCACCCTTTTCTATTGCCTTTTCGAACAAGAACAATTTCAGCTCGAGTTCTGGCTTCGCGATCCAGCACCTCCAAGGCAACCTTTTGGCCAGTGATCGACCCTTCGAGGGACTCCTGGCCAAAAGGGAGAGTGATGGTTGTTGACCCTTCGAGGGACCTCCCTGAACTCTCAGCCGCGGAGAAGAAGAAGATCTGCACCCACAGCCTCAACGTCGCCATCGCCTGCCACAGCAGCCAGAACTGGTTATTCAAGACATGCCACCCTTTTCTATTGCCTTTTCGAACAAGAACAATTTCAGCTCGAGTTCTGGCTTCGCGATCCAGCACCTCCAAGGCAACCTTTTGGCCAGTGATCGACCCTTCGAGGGACTCCTGGCCGAAAGGGAGAGTGATGGTTGTTGACCCTTCGAGGGACCTCCCTGAACTCTCAGCCGCGGAGAAGAAGAAGATCTGCACCCACAGCCTCAACGTCGCCATCGCCTGCCACAGCAGCCAGAACTGGTTATTCAAGACATGCCACCCTTTTCTATTGCCTTTTCGAACAAGAACAATTTCAGCTCGAGTTCTGGCTTCGCGATCCAGCACCTCCAAGGCAACCTTTTGGCCAGTGATCGACCCTTCGAGGGACTCCTGGCCAAAAGGGAGAGTGATGGTTGTTGACCCTTCGAGGGACCTCCCTGAACTCTCAGCCGCGGAGAAGAAGAAGATCTGCGCCTACAGCCTCAACTTCGCCATCGCCTGCCACAGCAGCCAGAACTGGTTATTCAAGACATGCCACCCTTTTCTATTGCCTTTTCGAACAAGAACAATTTCAGCTCGAGTTCTGGCTTCGCGATCCAGCACCTCCAAGGCAACCTTTTGGCCAGTGATCGACCCTTCGAGGGACTCCTGGCCGAAAGGGAGAGTGATGGTTGTTGACCCTTCGAGGGACCTCCCTGAACTCTCAGCCGCGGAGAAGAAGAAGATCTGCACCCACAGCCTCAACGTCGCCATCGCCTGCCACAGCAGCCAGAACTGGTTATTCAAGACATGCCACCCTTTTCTATTGCCTTTTCGAACAAGAACAATTTCAGCTCGAGTTCTGGCTTCGCGATCCAGCACCTCCAAGGCAACCTTTTGGCCAGTGATCGACCCTTCGAGGGACTCCTGGCCGAAAGGGAGAGTGATGGTTGTTGACCCTTCGAGGGACCTCCCTGAACTCTCAGCCGCGGAGAAGAAGAAGATCTGCACCCACAGCCTCAACGTCGCCATCGCCTGCCACAGCAGCCAGAACTGGTTATTCAAGACATGCCACCCTTTTCTATTGCCTTTTCGAACAAGAACAATTTCAGCTCGAGTTCTGGCTTCGCGATCCAGCACCTCCAAGGCAACCTTTTGGCCAGTGATCGACCCTTCGAGGGACTCCTGGCCGAAAGGGAGAGTGATGGTTGTTGACCCTTCGAGGGACCTCCCTGAACTCTCAGCCGCGGAGAAGAAGAAGATCTGCACCCACAGCCTCAACGTCGCCATCGCCTGCCACAGCAGCCAGAACTGGTTATTCAAGACATGCCACCCTTTTCTATTGCCTTTTCGAACAAGAACAATTTCAGCTCGAGTTCTGGCTTCGCGATCCAGCACCTCCAAGGCAACCTTTTGGCCAGTGATCGACCCTTCGAGGGACTCCTGGCCAAAAGGGAGAGTGATGGTTGTTGACCCTTCGAGGGACCTCCCTGAACTCTCAGCCGCGGAGAAGAAGAAGATCTGCACCCACAGCCTCAACGTCGCCATCGCCTGCCACAGCAGCCAGAACTGGTTATTCAAGACATGCCACCCTTTTCTATTGCCTTTTCGAACAAGAACAATTTCAGCTCGAGTTCTGGCTTCGCGATCCAGCACCTCCAAGGCAACCTTTTGGCCAGTGATCGACCCTTCGAGGGACTCCTGGCCAAAAGGGAGAGTGATGGTTGTTGACCCTTCGAGGGACCTCCCTGAACTCTCAGCCGCGGAGAAGAAGAAGATCTGCGCCCACAGCCTCAACTTCGCCATCGCCTGCCACAGCAGCCAGAACTGGTTATTCAAGACATGCCACCCTTTTCTATTGCCTTTTCGAACAAGAACAATTTCAGCTCGAGTTCTGGCTTCGCGATCCAGCACCTCCAAGGCAACCTTTTGGCCAGTGATCGACCCTTCGAGGGACTCCTGGCCAAAAGGGAGAGTGATGGTTGTTGACCCTTCGAGGGACCTCCCTGAACTCTCAGCCGCGGAGAAGAAGAAGATCTGCACCCACAGCCTCAACGTCGCCATCGCCTGCCACAGCAGCCAGAACTGGTTATTCAAGACATGCCACCCTTTTCTATTGCCTTTTCGAACAAGAACAATTTCAGCTCGAGTTCTGGCTTCGCGATCCAGCACCTCCAAGGCAACCTTTTGGCCAGTGATCGACCCTTCGAGGGACTCCTGGCCAAAAGGGAGAGTGATGGTTGTTGACCCTTCGAGGGACCTCCCTGAACTCTCAGCCGCGGAGAAGAAGAAGATCTGCACCCACAGCCTCAACGTCGCCATCGCCTGCCACAGCAGCCAGAACTGGTTATTCAAGACATGCCACCCTTTTCTATTGCCTTTTCGAACAAGAACAATTTCAGCTCGAGTTCTGGCTTCGCGATCCAGCACCTCCAAGGCAACCTTTTGGCCAGTGATCGACCCTTCGAGGGACTCCTGGCCGAAAGGGAGAGTGATGGTTGTTGACCCTTCGAGGGACCTCCCTGAACTCTCAGCCGCGGAGAAGAAGAAGATCTGCGCCCACAGCCTCAACTTCGCCATCGCCTGCCACAGCAGCCAGAACTGGTTATTCAAGACATGCCACCCTTTTCTATTGCCTTTTCGAACAATAACAATTTCAGCTCGAGTTTCTGGCTTCGCGATCCAGCACCTCCAAGGCAACCTTTTGGCCAGTGATCGACCCTTCGAGGGACTCCTGGCCAAAAGGGAGAGTGATGGTTGTTGACCCTTCGAGGGACCTCCCTGAACTCTCAGCCGCGGAGAAGAAGAAGATCTGCGCCCACAGCCTCAACTTCGCCATCGCCTGCCACAGCAGCCAGAACTGGTTATTCAAGACATGCCACCCTTTTCTATTGCCTGTTCGAACAATAACAATTTCAGCTCGAGTTCTGGCTTCGCGATCCAGCACCTCCAAGGCAACCTTTTGGCCAGTGATCGACCCTTCGAGGGACTCCTGGCCAAAAGGGAGAGTGATGGTTGTTGACCCTTCGAGGGACCTCCCTGAACTCTCAGCCGCGGAGAAGAAGAAGATCTGCGCCCACAGCCTCAACTTCGCCATCGCCTGCCACAGCAGCCAGAACTGGTTATTCAAGACATGCCACCCTTTTCTATTGCCTGTTCGAACAATAACAATTTCAGCTCGAGTTTCTGGCTTCGCGATCCAGCACCTCCAAGGCAACCTTTTGGCCAGTGATCGACCCTTCGAGGGACTCCTGGCCAAAAGGGAGAGTGATGGTTGTTGACCCTTCGAGGGACCTCCCTGAACTCTCAGCCGCGGAGAAGAAGAAGATCTGCGCCCACAGCCTCAACTTCGCCATCGCCTGCCACAGCAGCCAGAACTGGTTATTCAAGACATGCCACCCTTTTCTATTGCCTGTTCGAACAATAACAATTTCAGCTCGAGTTTCTGGCTTCGCGATCCAGCACCTCCAAGGCAACCTTTTGGCCAGTGATCGACCCTTCGAGGGACTCCTGGCCAAAAGGGAGAGTGATGGTTGTTGACCCTTCGAGGGACCTCCCTGAACTCTCAGCCGCGGAGAAGAAGAAGATCTGCGCCCACAGCCTCAACTTCGCCATCGCCTGCCACAGCAGCCAGAACTGGTTATTCAAGACATGCCACCCTTTTCTATTGCCTGTTCGAACAATAACAATTTCAGCTCGAGTTTCTGGCTTCGCGATCCAGCACCTCCAAGGCAACCTTTTGGCCAGTGATCGACCCTTCGAGGGACTCCTGGCCAAAAGGGAGAGTGATGGTTGTTGACCCTTCGAGGGACCTCCCTGAACTCTCAGCCGCGGAGAAGAAGAAGATCTGCGCCCACAGCCTCAACTTCGCCATCGCCTGCCACAGCAGCCAGAACTGGTTATTCAAGACATGCCACCCTTTTCTATTGCCTGTTCGAACAATAACAATTTCAGCTCGAGTTTCTGGCTTCGCGATCCAGCACCTCCAAGGCAACCTTTTGGCCAGTGATCGACCCTTCGAGGGACTCCTGGCCAAAAGGGAGAGTGATGGTTGTTGACCCTTCGAGGGACCTCCCTGAACTCTCAGCCGCGGAGAAGAAGAAGATCTGCGCCCACAGCCTCAACTTCGCCATCGCCTGCCACAGCAGCCAGAACTGGTTATTCAAGACATGCCACCCTTTTCTATTGCCTGTTCGAACAATAACAATTTCAGCTCGAGTTTCTGGCTTCGCGATCCAGCACCTCCAAGGCAACCTTTTGGCCAGTGATCGACCCTTCGAGGGACTCCTGGCCAAAAGGGAGAGTGATGGTTGTTGACCCTTCGAGGGACCTCCCTGAACTCTCAGCCGCGGAGAAGAAGAAGATCTGCGCCCACAGCCTCAACTTCGCCATCGCCTGCCACAGCAGCCAGAACTGGTTATTCAAGACATGCCACCCTTTTCTATTGCCTGTTCGAACAATAACAATTTCAGCTCGAGTTTCTGGCTTCGCGATCCAGCACCTCCAAGGCAACCTTTTGGCCAGTGATCGACCCTTCGAGGGACTCCTGGCCAAAAGGGAGAGTGATGGTTGTTGACCCTTCGAGGGACCTCCCTGAACTCTCAGCCGCGGAGAAGAAGAAGATCTGCGCCCACAGCCTCAACTTCGCCATCGCCTGCCACAGCAGCCAGAACTGGTTATTCAAGACATGCCACCCTTTTCTATTGCCTGTTCGAACAATAACAATTTCAGCTCGAGTTTCTGGCTTCGCGATCCAGCACCTCCAAGGCAACCTTTTGGCCAGTGATCGACCCTTCGAGGGACTCCTGGCCAAAAGGGAGAGTGATGGTTGTTGACCCTTCGAGGGACCTCCCTGAACTCTCAGCCGCGGAGAAGAAGAAGATCTGCGCCCACAGCCTCAACTTCGCCATCGCCTGCCACAGCAGCCAGAACTGGTTATTCAAGACATGCCACCCTTTTCTATTGCCTGTTCGAACAATAACAATTTCAGCTCGAGTTTCTGGCTTCGCGATCCAGCACCTCCAAGGCAACCTTTTGGCCAGTGATCGACCCTTCGAGGGACTCCTGGCCAAAAGGGAGAGTGATGGTTGTTGACCCTTCGAGGGACCTCCCTGAACTCTCAGCCGCGGAGAAGAAGAAGATCTGCGCCCACAGCCTCAACTTCGCCATCGCCTGCCACAGCAGCCAGAACTGGTTATTCAAGACATGCCACCCTTTTCTATTGCCTGTTCGAACAATAACAATTTCAGCTCGAGTTTCTGGCTTCGCGATCCAGCACCTCCAAGGCAACCTTTTGGCCAGTGATCGACCCTTCGAGGGACTCCTGGCCAAAAGGGAGAGTGATGGGTGTTGACCCTTCGAGGGACCTCCCTGAACTCTCAGCCGCGGAGAAGAAGAAGATCTGTGCCCACAGCCGGTTAACATTATCCCCTCCAAAATGATAATGCGATTTAAATGCTAGTTTATATGTTCGATTTCCCATTGCTCGACTTCTTATAGAGCAAAAGGATGCCACATTATTTCCTTAAGTCTTTTTAATGCAATTATTTATTTGATATTGTATCATTACCGAAATTGCCTCCAAATAAATCATCACTCGTATGTTC
Source organism: Ptycholaimellus sp. GST1_10 (assembly GCA_030248095.1). Classification (NCBI taxonomy): domain Eukaryota; kingdom Metazoa; phylum Nematoda; class Chromadorea; order Chromadorida; family Chromadoridae; genus Ptycholaimellus; species Ptycholaimellus sp. GST1_10. The sequence continues at coordinate 42,500 of JASANA010011660.1, forward strand.
TGTTTCTCATTTTCTCGCAAGCGATACTTTTTACGGTTTTAGTTGAAGCCTTCCGAAGTGAAATCTTGAGCTGAAATGCTTGTGGGGTCTCTAAGGGGCTGGGGAAACGGGAGCTTAACAAAATAAGGACCTGCGCTCTGGGGTCTGCCCCAAAACCTAAAACAGACCATCTGTAAAAGGGAATAGAAATGGCTGATTCTTCAGACAGCGAATTTATCACAGCACTTCTGGCTCTACCAGGTAAGAAAAATTGACGTTTTCAATGTTCCAGGAACAATTTAGCGTCAAAATTTAGTCTGCTTTTCCCAATCTCAATGCTGATAGTGCTTTGTACTTGAACTTTAGCGCTAAATCAAGCTGCGTTTTGTGCCCTTTTCCATGAAAAGCGTTTAAGCCTTGAACAACAAATTTTCATCCTTTCCCACTGGTATTAGGTTATGTGTCTTATTCATTCACATTATTTCAAATTACTCAGATTACATCGTCAAATATTACTTTATCTTATCGTTTTTAAGGGACCTTTTTACTCGAAGGAGCACACAACAGAGCAGAGGCTTTACTGGACTCAATCAATTTGCCAGCAGCCGCCATATTCCAGAGGTCATTGGCATACAGACGACTGGACTGGGTCGCTATGCATGGAGGGGGGACAGGGCATCTCATTACTGGATGAGAGAGAGGAGGTGGCCAGCTTCAGGTTGTCAGCAGTCTTGTGCCCTGTGGCAGGGAGTCTGCTTCACCAATCCCCCCTCCTACTCCTAGAGTACGTAGTCGCCAGGCCTAACAGCGACACTTCATCAGACCGGGCACTTCTCGCCTTCCCCTCTCCATTAGCTCCGCAACACTCACCACCTCTCTATCTCCTCCCCTTAGCTTTGCCCAGTGCCCTTCTAGGCTCAATCGGCTTTGAATAAAAGCCCAACTGGTTGAGGCCTTTTTTCCAGACGGCTTTCTTGGTGGAGCTAGAGGGAACTAGAAGAAATGGGGGGGGGGGGGCAAAGAAAGCCCAGAGCAGCACTATTGATTAGAGCGGCTACGGCGCTATCTTCCCTTTTGGCGCCTTTCCCGCTCCCCAAGGGTTTGGCGTGTATGTAGAGGGCTTCATTGGCATTCTGTGGCGCCGCCTCTGCCGTTTGTCATGCGCACTGCTCCTAGCCTCCACTTTCAGGGTCTGCAGCAGTTGTACGATTCCCGGTGCAAAGAAGTCGGCTGAACCGATTTGTGCATCGGCTTAGTGTCCTGGAGGGTGAGAGTAGGTGCCGTAAATTGTGCTCTGTCTGGGGGTGGGGCGCGAAGGGGAGTCCCCCAGCCCCTCCACCTTTCCTCCCCCTAAAGCCGGTCCCTCAAAGAGCGAGTGAGGAGCGGGGATCTTAGCCACTTTTTGCCCCACTCCAGGGGGGGGGGGGGCGGTTAACCGTCTGCAGGGGCGGGCTTTTTTTGCGGCGCCCCCCACCCCGCTGACACAGAGAGAGAGCAGCAATTTCGGTGGCTGTAATGTCGGGATAATGGAGCTGGAGATTGTTTGCAGAAGAGGAGATGGAGGGGCCGTCTAGAAAGACCACGCGCCCTCTTTCCCACTACTCCATGAAGAGCCAACCGGCCAAGTTCTCCGGTAAGGCTATAGGGCTGGAAATGGAGGGATGAAAGAAGGTTGCTGGCTTGTCAGACCTGGTGGTGGCGATGCAGAAGCAGCACAAGCTGAAGAAGGCACAGGGCGATCCGGAGGCTGTGCGGCGGATCATGGCGGAGGACGAGAAGGAAGGCCGTTGCTGGAGGTGTCTCCCCATTCATTCGCTTTTCAAAGAATAGTTGAAACTGTGTAGATGCTAATAGACAAAGAAGCGAATAAAATGAAAAATAAAACGGTACGAATAGATTAAAAGTAGAAATAGAAATATATTCTAGAAATTGAAATAGATAACAAATTAAAAGTCGGAAAAATTGAAGTCACCTCGCACATATTTGAAACACGCAAGCTTTGAGCTGGATGCAGTCAATTGAAGGATAATGGAGCGGCTGGGCAAGATCGGGCTGAACCACATCCTGCTCTACGTCATCCTCATCCTCTATGCCTTCATCGGTCCAATCATTCCTCCTCCAATTTATCCCGCACTCCCCAGCACTTGCAGGCGGTGCCATATTCGAGGCCACAGAGGAGACCAATGAGCTGAACGCCCGAGCTGATCGCTTCCTGCAGCTCAATGCATCAGCTGCAAATCTTAGCCAAGCGTTGGCCCAACCATTCCCCCCTCATCCCAAAGCAGATTCCTGTCAGTTCAGCATTCTGGCCCTGGACAGTGAGCCGGGGAGAGAAGAGGCGATTCGAAGCCTCATCAGCGCCTACCAGAGACAGGAAGGCCTGTACCCCAAGCCGCAGCGTTACTGGGACTTTTGGGGTGATTTTCAGCGCCTATGGTGATGTTGGGTAATGATGGTAGGTTGAGGAGCGTTGTTCTTTGCCGGGACGGTGTTCACGACGATAGGATATGGACACTACTACCCGGTGACTGTGGCCGGGAAGGTGGCCACCATGGTCTACGCAGTCATCGGCATCCCTCTCGTCCTGGCTACTCTCTCTGATCTCGGTTTCCGATTTCAATAGCCATACATTGCGTAAGGAATCTGCTGAAATATGGAATTTCGAATTCAAAGGTGAATATATAATATTTTGGGTGGGCATGCATTTTTTGTGATATACCACTGTTGAAAACTCATTTTAAAACGAACGTACTTAGTAATACTTATCCAAATGTTAGCTTTCAGCCAATCTTATTACAAGTAAACTGCCCAGTTCCGGAAAACCATCGAAATTTAGTATACCCAAATTTTTACCCTGCTCATAAGTGAAACATCCGCAGTGCAGTTTCTCAAACACAGCCATTCACCACAGCCAGCTCTCGTATTCAGGGAAACTGCTGGCCCGTTTCTGCAAGCGCATCTACAATGCCCTGCGAAAGTTGGCCCGATTCCGGGACCGCCAGCGCTGGGCTGCCACCGAAGGCGACACGGACTCATACCTTGAGTTGGCCTCTTTCTCTAGCCCACAACTCCTCACTTCCTTACCCTCCCTTCTTGAGGTGGATGAGCTCTGACGATCTGGACATGCCAATTCCGGCGGCCATCTTCATCTTCTTTGGCTGGATCATCCTTTGCAGCCTCATCTTCTGCCTCTGGGAGACGCAATGGGATTTCTTCACCGCCTTCTACTTCTTCTTCATCTCTCTCACCACCATCGGTCTCCGCTTTCTTTCCTTCATTTCTATCTCTGGGCAAGCCAGGACTCCTAGCCAAAGATATAGCCATAGAGAGCATCTCTCACCTTTGGTGAGAGGATAGAGGAAGCAGCTTAGGTCTGGGGGACATAACGCCGGAGCACCCGCGGTACATGATCTTCGGCTGCGGCTTTGTGATCGTGGGCCTGGCGCTCATCTCCATGGTCATCAACCTCATCCAGATGCGCATGGAGCGATTCAAGGAGGCCACCGCTGGTTCTTACCCACCTTCATTTCTCACTCTCCGCCACACTTCCCTTCACAGACTACCTGGAAGAGGAGCTGGGCTGGGACACGGAGTCGGAGTCAGGATCGGAGGGAGAGGAGGCCGGGGAGGCTGGGGACACTTTCCCAGTTACACTCGGAGTTTTCAGCAACAAAGTCTCCGTCACCAGCGAGCAGACTGCCGGCCCTGCCAAGGTTCCCAGTCCCAACAATTTCACTTTCTTTCTACTTCTGAAAAGCAAGACTGACACCGCAAATGTGAATTCAGCGATTTACAAGCACTGCCATGCAGCCTCATAGGGTAAAAGGAGATATCGTATAATCTATATTTGACAATGAGGGTTTGCCTCTTTGGCAGATTTCACTGCAGGCTGGTCTTGGACAAATATTTCGAAGTTTCTAGCGCGATTGGAAAAATTGGAATAATTCTGGAGAGCTATTAACCATCTCTTGCATGACTCATCACAATTCATTTAATTGACCTAATTCAAATGCCTTGGTCTTGTGACAGTGGGAGCCTTTGAAGCTGTCCACGGCCACCTCGCTGGGAAAGAAGGTATTCATTCGTCTGCCCTTTTCCGTGTCCACCTCAGCTTCCGGCTGGCCAGTCTCTATTGCTTATCCTAGCGCTTCTACAGGCTCCTTTCCAGCTTGCCGTATCCTCAGTTGTGCCTTCTTCCCCATTTCTCTGCCTCGAGGAGGCGGAATGGATATTGCAGTCCATGGCTGAGCGATGGAAGAAGCATGCCGGCCTGGAAGAGCTGCGTCAGCGACGTCGCCGGCGGCGGGCTGTGCAGACAGAGCGAAGCTTTCTTAGGTTTTTCACTCCCATTTGAAACAATAACCAATTTGATTGGACGCTAAAAACTAAAAGGGCTCTTTTCGTAGCAGAGAAGCAAAATTTATTTTCTACCTAGGTTTGGTCAAAAAAAGTTGTGGAATATTATGCGTTTTCAGAATTATTTTATAGGAGAAAATGGAAAGCTGCTGGAAAAAACAGGGAGTCGAAATTGAAGCAGCTGAATGGGCTTGAAGGGATGTGACGACGAAATTCGGGCAGCCGTACACGGCCATTCCAGAGCGCGATTTGACAAGATCGCACGACGATGTTGAATCCTTGTTGGAGACTTTAGAGTGATTCAGAAGCTAGCCCTTGATTTGCTTCATGCTACTTTAGGCTCGCCAAATTCACAGGTGCACAGTGATCCGATGCTTAGCTTTGTGGCAAATTGTGTTTGCGTCTATTATGATTAAAAAAATTTCAGCAGGTAGCTCGGAACTTCCATTTATTCTTACGAAAAAAGTGTCAATCATTAACGATTGCAAGACAAATTTAGCAATTATGTATTTTTGGACCATTGCATATGGTGAGTTCAATGTGTTTTGCGAACTTTCAATTTATATCAGCACAGCATAGCCAAACATAGCTATTTTACAATATAAAACGACAATTGACAAGGTGACATCGGCTATCCACCGAAAGAAGTAACAAAAATTTCAGTTGACTAGAACTATATCTGGTACCATCGGCAAGCCGAAAGTAAAGCTCTTTTCTCCCAAAAATCGACTGCCCCGAGTATAAAGCCAAAGAAATTTTCCTACTACTAATGGAATCTGCTTGTGGGGCATTTGCATTTTGTTTTCGCGCGCAGTTTTATGAACTAAATATATAGCCAACAATATCAAATTTGTATTTTTACATTTTATACTATATTAAAAGTGGGAGAAATATCTGGTACCATCGGCAGGCCAAATGTGGGCCTCTTTTCTCCAAAATTTGGAAATGCCTCGAGTAAAAAGTCAAGGAAATACAATTTCTACTAGTGGAATCTGCTGCATCATCTGCATTTTGTTTTTGGGCGCGCATGGAAAGAGATACTACTCTGCGCGCCAAAAACAAAATGCAACTGTCCAAGCAGCAGATTACACTAGTAGAAATTGTATTTCCTTGACTTTTTACTCGAGGCATTTCCAAATTTTGGAGAAAAGAGGCCCACATTTGGCCTGCCGATGGTACCAGATATGACTCTTTTCATGCGCGCTCAAACAAAATACAGATGACACAGCAGATTCCATTAGTAGTAGGAAAATTTCTTTGGCTTTATACTCGGGGCAGTCGATTTTTGGGAGAAAAGAGCTTTACTTTCGGCTTGCCGATGGTACCAGATATTTCCTCAACTTTAAATATACAAAAATTAAATTATGTCAATTTATGTACTTCATTCTTTATTGTTGTTTATATTTTAAGTTAAAATTTTTTAGATAGATAAATAAAACAAAATAATAAATAAATTAGTGAAATAAAATTAAAATAAAAAAAGTTTTGAAAATTAAAACAAATGCAAAATTTTCGGGAAACAAAAATTTTTGGGAAATTATTTTAGTTTTACACTCGATTTTTTGGGATAAAATAGCTTTACTTTTGGCTTCCCGATGGTACTGGTTATTTCCAACTTTAAATTTTAGAAAAATAAAAGTTATGCTGGAGAAGGTTTCGAACCCATCAGTCAGATCCAGCAGCCAACCGCTTGCACCACTACACCACTGGTGCATTTGACATAATTTATAACTGAAGGTTTATAAATAAGCATTACATATTGAGGCTAAAGGACGAGGGGAAAGGGTGGGGGGATGAAATGAATACCTACTCTCGTTCATTAGCAGATGCGAAGCAGCAGGGCAGCAGGGCAGGGCAGCAGGAGTTCGGACGGCAACTTTTTTTCAATTTTCTCCATCAAATCCAAACTTTTATGCTGCTTTTCGCGAGTACCCCCCATAATTCGATGTTGCCCTTTCCATTGCAGCAAATCTCAGTGCAATCGGTGCTATCTGGGATGAGAAAAACGCTTATCAATTTTGAGATCTGGCAATAACCCTCAAAACATACACCTGGGTCGAAAAGAGGGCCTGGGCGCTGACGGTCGCTTCGCTCCCTCGCGCCAGGCCAATTTGAAAAACGATTTTACGTCTGCGGCATTTGCAAGGTATTGGCAAGGTAGCTGGTATAGATTGAGATCATAGGCGTCCTTTCAGACATTTTTTTGTCAATTTGACATTTTTTCAGACATCCTTTATTTTCCCGTTTCCCCGAAAATTAATCGAACACAAGCTGTTGGTCTATGCAGTCATGTATGAAAAACGAGTTTGCATACATAATCTTTTAAAATCTTCTTGTTCCATGTTGCAATAAATATCTGGTGGTGTCAATTTCATCGATACTGCCTAAATTATTGCCCTTACTGATGTTCAGGTTGTGTTTTTGCGCTGAAATTGCGTTATTAAAAAGCGCGCAGATTACGGGGTTAAGGGAAATGATGCACTGAGTCCGGACCGGTGGGATAGCTGATAGACTGAAAGTTTGTCATGGCTATTCAGCCGGAGTTGTTGCAAGGGCACGGGATAGAGCTGAAAGGGCGTCGACTTGCTCACTTGCAAGAAAATCTCTTTTTTAGCCAGCTCACTGTCAGTTTGGACGGGCAAAGCGCCTTCCTCCGCGTCGAAAGCGGTTTGCGACCATTGCTTTTCTTCCCCTTTACGCAGAAGGAATACTGCTCAGATATAATGGACGAGCCGGCCACAAGGCTATTCCACTGGGACCTACGTTGCCAGCAGCCTGCACGACCCATCAACTATTCCAAGGCTTACGCTCGGTTCCAATTATCATTTTATGCTTTAAATGTGGCCAAAAAGAGTTCTCCTCTCAGAAAAATTAGTCTCGGAATCGTCTCTTACTTATCTTTTTGCTTTTATCTTAATTAAAGAAAGGAAAACAGGGCGAGTAAGCTGCGAAAAAAGAAAGAACACGAGAGTCGCAGTATCGAGAGCACCCTAGCGGTGGGCAACGGTTCTCGCCTCGTCATCATCGCGGAGGCATTTACCGAAAGTTGTCTCCTAGGGGTCTTCCTCACTCAGTTCAATGTCCAGGTAACATTGCCAGGAATTAAATAAAAGCAATTATAAAAGCAATTGTTTGCAGCGTGGACGCTGTGAAGAGCGAATGAAGCTGATCGGGCAGGCCATTAGAAATGGCATTCTTGTGGCCAGTTGCAGGGAAGAGCTGGACACCGTCTACACCCTTACCCACGGAGTGCAAAACTATCGTCTAAGCCGTTTCTCGCTTTCAACTGCCTCCATGTCATTCGTCGACCTCAATGCCCTCGACAGTCGCCGGTTTGGCCCATTAGACCGTCTTTCCCAATTGCTTCTTTGAGAAATATCCAAAATTTTAGAAAGTTTGCGGCAATCGGAAGCTTTGGGGACAAGGTCTACGCAATGCTAAGCATCGAAAACGAAGCACCTGTGAATGAAGTGGATGATGATGATGAGGAGGAGGAGGAGGTGGAGGAGCACAGTCCTACTCTAATCAGCACCCGCTCCATCGCCCTGATCAACTTTCCAAGCCAAGAGGCATACTCGACGCCCTCCTCACAGTATTCCATGCGCTCTGAAACTTTGTGTGCTGACCTAGGTGGAGATACTTGAGCTGGTGAGCAGCGAGGCGGACGGTGGATACCCGCCGATGCTGGCACCGCATCTGGTAGCAATGGATGCAGCACTGGGGGCCTTCTGGCTCTTCGCCAGCATACCTCCGCGCGGCCCTGCAGAACCGTCCTACTGCTTCTGGCGTCTTGACATCGCCAGCCTTGCCTGGTTACACGCTGTCCTTCCTCTGCTGAAATCTGAGCACCTGATCCTTCCTTAGGTCTCGATTTGAGCTGGACCTTGGCGGCTACTTCGGTAAACCACTGCTGAGCATTCTGCCTTGCGGACTGGCCTTCCTCTGCGAGCAGCATAGCGGCAATATTTTCCGATAACCCTCATTTTCTCATCCACATTCAATGGAGTGTTTGTGTGGAGAGTCTATTTTTGGACACTTCTAAAATCCCACTTGTGATGCAATTGCATTCAAACTAGGAGCTTTGCTAGGTTTTGGCTGGAGCGAGTGCCGACTTTGGCGAACCTGGCCTTTCAGGAACTGGCCAAATCCCAGCCCTGCCTAGCTGGCCTTGATCCACATCAGCTCCGTCGTCTCCGCATTCCTCCCCCATACAATCTCTGGTTCTAATGTTAGGCGGGTCAATGAATTTTGGTTCATATTTTTCACAAGACAAAAATGTTACAGCATAATTCAGTGTTTCAGTTCAGTTTGCAGATTGTCTCAAATGCAGATTTTTGCGGTTTCCTTGTTTTTTTCGCGAACGATTCAATGATAGAAAAAAATTAATGTATTTTGGCTTGAGGATGATTACCAGATATAACTTCGGAAATTGAAACTAACAAATTTTGAAAATCGAAATTTTTTTTGTTGCCAAAGCTACTCTAACTGCTGTCGCAAAATTGTTCTACGTGCTGTTGCAATAGATTTGCGACGGGCAATGGATGCTGAAATTATTATCCTAAATCATTGTATACACCATCAAATTATCAAGCCTAATTTAAAGAACCTTAAAAATCACCCAATGTAAAGATGCGTTGTTTAGACTGCAAAATATGCCTCAGCAACTGTGAAAGAGCAAAGCATCTGATTCGCTTACACTTGGGCAGCTATGCAACGGCCCCGAAATGGAACTGCTTGTGCTGCCCATTCTCTGCCTTCAGCCCAAGCGAGGCTGCTGCTCATTCGCTCATGCTTGGTCACGAAGCAATTCAACTGCGCCTACCCGTCGAATTCATTTCCATCAGCTTGTTAGGCTTCCATGACAGTAGCCAATCTACCTCCTGTCAATTAGATCTAGCCAAGAAAAAGTCGACCTTCGCTGAGACGGAGAATGATTTCAAACTTGACTGCAAAGTCATTTCGACCGAATTTGCCGAGAGTCCCACGCAACTATCGACTACAATTCCTGAAACTATGGTCTGTCTTCGCTGCTCTGCGACGATAAAACTTTCTAAAAAGTTGCTCCTCTCAAATTCAAACCCTTGCACCTTCCTAATTGAAGTCTAAAGGACCAGCAGGTTTGCTCGATGCCTACAGCACATCACGGCCTGTTTCAAGCTGCGTCCTTTTTCGTGTGGAACTTGCGGGGCTCAGTTTACCCAAAAGGGCCATGTACAACAGCACCTAAAGGAGAAACCTCAGTGCAGGTTGCCTAATTTTGTAATCGGTTCTGCCAAATTGCGCACTTTTCAGCGGAGGATCTGTGGTTTTCGTCAACCAGGCCAAGGATGAGGCGACGGTTCGAAAGGGTTTCCGCGAATGCTTCAGCCTTGATCACTCCAATTGGAAAGGCTTTGTGGTGTGAAGACATTCAATTGTCCGAGTGTCATTAAAACTTTTGGCACAAACAAATGGCGTCGTAAGGGTACCAGCAGTAAAATGCTACTACTATTTTATGGAAATTTAAGGTGGATTCTTTCATATTTGGTTGTAAATGTCATCTAAATGGCGGTAGCATTTCGTTTTTATGCGTAGAATTTTTTTAGCTATTTGGGGGTCCAGGTGTCTAAAAAAATGTATCCTAAGTATAGCACAAATGAAGCACGCCATAGTAAATCTTGCACATTAACTGTAATACTGGTAGCCTTAGCACTGTATTTGGCTTGGTAGAATTTTTAAAAGCTTTTTTGGTGTTGAAAGTCTAAAAAATACATTTAGGTTCAGGATAAAGATGCAATTTGCATTTAGGTGTTTTGGTAATGGCAAGAAATGGAAATTGGTTATTTTTTGAAGATATTTAAGCATGCGCGTGAGTTAAAGTCCAGTTCAAGCATCAGTCTTAGGCTTACGGTATGGTAAGCGCAAAGCTTCGAAAGTCTATAGGGGAGGTGAATAGGTAGCTGAACGGGAAGATGGAGGAAGCAGAAGCTGGAGAGGAGGAAGTGGGAGATGGAGGGCAGGACGTTGTTCCTAAGCAAAGTACGTTCCAGCTCTCTTCGGCTGAGTGGCAAGAAATTGGTTTCGTATGAGTTTGCTTGCAAGTTAGAAATGGAAGTATGACAGCTATTCAGAGGTCGCATGTGTGCAAATCCCTGGCAAGGGTCAGACGCTAGGCTATCGGCGACCCAAAGGAAGTCTCTGGCGACATCTCCTGTTGGATGAGGTTGAGAAGATCAACCCCTACTGCCAGCTACACCGAGGAAACGCCAACCTCAATATGAAGTTGCGTTTTCTGGATAATTTAGATCTAGGAGACGATAAATTTATAGGCAGCCTGGCTACGTTGGTGAAGGTGCCTATGCTCGGTGTACAGTGCGTTGCCGGCGAAAGCAGATGACGAAAAACTCGGAGGGGAAGGCAGAGGACTGTCCCGTCATCATGAGCATCACCGTTTCCCAATGCCCAAGTGAAGAAGTAAGAATAAAGCAAGCATTTGAACGAGTTTGATTGATTTTGGTATTTGAGGCAGAGAGCATTGAAGTAAAGGTGGAGATAGAGGGCGATGTTCGGACAAGCCATGGCGTGGGGACTGGACAGGCAGTGGACTTTTTCCGAGCACGCGTGGCAGGAAAAAGCGCGAGAAGCTCAAGGCTTACATCGCCGACATCAACCAAGGTGGCAACCAGTCAGTCCAGGTTCACATCAGCTTTTGCATCTTCTTACCCTAGTGTCTAAACCACAGGAAATCGCTCAAGACCTGGCGCAGAAGGCTGCAGATGCGGGCAGTTTAGAGACTGGGAATCTTTCTGCTGCTCCAACCTACAATGCCATCCGCCAGGTTCCCAATCTAAATGGAATGAGAAAGGTTAAGAATTGCTGATCCAGGTGGTGAACGAGATGAAATCAGAGCGGAAGCTGGACAAGGACCCAATCAAAGAGCTGGAACTCTGGCAGTTGGAGCTGGAGTCAAAGGATGCAGGCGGAAAAGGTTGCTCTAAACTTTATGCTTCACCTATTTAGCCTCATTCTGAAGGCAAAGGTTTCTTGAAGGCTTTGTTCCGGAAATGTTCCGGAATCAATTGATGCCTTTTTCGCTGCTCCTTTCCAATATCAACCCAGCCTTGCCATCTATTTTCGCAAAAGCTGAGTGAACTTCGTATTTTACCTTCGTATTTACTACCTTACCATTGTTGTGCAAAAATCATTCCTCGTCAGAAAGATATATAGAGCTGTAGCCTAAAAGAGGCCTTCCGTAGACCTCGCAGGGGCTGAAATCGAGAATGCTACCTCGAAATAAGAAATGCTACCGCCAGATTCGTGTTTCTGAGGTCCCAATTAGTACGAAACAAGTGGTAGCATTTCCAAAATTGAGGTAGCATTCCTCGTCAGAAAGATATATAGAGCTGTAGCCTAAAAGAAGCCTTCCGTAGACCTCGCAGGGGCTGAAATCGAGAATGCTACCTCGAAATAAGAAATGCTACCGCCAGATTCGTGTTGCTGAGGTCCCAATTAGTACGAAACAAGTGGTAGCATTTCCAAAATTGAGGTAGCATTCCTCGTCAGAAAGATATATAGAGCTGTAGCCTAAAAGAAGCCTTCCGTAGACCTCGCAGGGGCTGAAATCGAGAATGCTACCTCGAAATAAGAAATGCTACCGCCAGATTCGTGTTTCTGAGGTCCCAATTAGTACGAAACAAGTGGTAGCATTTCCAAAATTGAGGTAGCATTCCTCGTCAGAAAGATATATAGAGCTGTAGCCTAAAAGAAGCCTTCCGTAGACCTCGCAGGGGCTGAAATCGAGAATGCTAACGCAATGACGCAATTTCTCCTTCTGACCAACCATCACTATTTAATGGACCAGTACATTTTGGGGTTCACCGTACAATTGATAAAGAGCCTGGAATTTTCAGCGATCCAGGCAGGTCTAGTCAGATATGGGAGTTTTTCATACAGGTCATTTCGAGGTTTTCCTTTTTTCAAATGTTCATTACTTGACTTGGAAATGAAATGACCTGAAATTACTTGACTTGAGAATATTGAGGAATAACAAAAAGGGCAGAAACATAAACAACATTGGCAATGCAGCAGAAGCCATTGATTTTTCCGAAACACCACCTCAAATTGGAGAGGCTATTGCGCTAATTGTTCAACGGTAGCCCCATGCTATTTGTTCAACAGTACGAGAATAGACGCTCTGCGAATTTGTTGGAAAATGTATTCTGGGGCAAAGAGGGTAACTGCGAAAACAAAAACGGTAGCAATAATCACAACTTGGATACCGAATTCTCCATAGCATCTGAACGGCTGAAAATTGCACACAAGACCATTTTTGAACAACCCGGATCAAGAGCTTCACATTGGTGCCCAGTGTGACCACATTCCATTCATCAGAATTTGCCTTGATCAAATAAAGACCCCAAAATGGCTAAAAAACATTATTCTACGCATAATGGAACTTGTAGCACTCCAACTATTGTCGTTATATGCATGAACTCATACATTTTTGAACAACCCGGATCAAGAGCTTCACATTGGTGCCCAGTGTGACCACACTCCATGCATCAGAATTTGCCTTGATCAAATAAAGACCCGAAAATGGCTAAAAAGCATTATTCTTGGCATAATGGAACTTGTAGCACTCCAACTATTGTTGTTATATGCATGAACTCATACATTTTTGAACAACCCGGATCAAGAGCTTCACATTGGTGCCCAGTGTGACCAAATTCCATGCATCAGAATTTGCTTTGATCAAATAAAGACCCCAAAATGGCTAAAAAAGCATTATTCTAGGCATAATGGAACTTGTAGCACTCCAACTATTGTTGTTATATGCATAAACTCATACATTTTTGAACAACCCGGATCAAGAGCTTCACATTGGTGCCCAGTGTGACCAAATTCCATGCATCAGAATTTGCTTTGATCAAATAAAGACCCCAAAATGGCTAAAAAAGCATTATTCTAGGCATAATGGAACTTGTAGCACTCCAACTATTGTTGTTATATGCATGAACTCATACATTTTTGAACAACCCGGATCAAGAGCTTCACATTGGTGCCCAGTGTGACCACATTCCATGCATCAGACTTTGCCTTGATCAAATAAAGACCCCAAAATGGCTAAAAAAGCATTATTCTAGGCATAATGGAACTTGTAGCACTCCAACTATTGTTGTTATATGCATGAACTCATACATTTTTGAACAACCCGGATCAAGAGCTTCACATTGGTGCCCAGTGTGACCACATTCCATGCATCAGAATTTGCCTTGATCAAATAAAGACCCGAAAATGGCTAAAAAGCATTATTCTAGGCATAATGGAACTTGTAGCACTCCAACTATTGTTGTTATATGCATGAACTCATACATTTTTGAACAACCCGGATCAAGAGCTTCACATTGGTGCCCAGTGTGACCACATTCCATGCATCAGAATTTGCCTTGATCAAATAAAGACCCCAAAATGGCTAAAAAAGCATTATTCTAGGCATAATGGAACTTGTAGCACTCCAACTATTGTTGTTATATGCATGAACTCATACATTTTTGAACAGCCCGGATCAAGAGCTTCACATTGGTGCCCAGTGTGACCACACTCCATGCATCAGAATTTGCCTTGATCAAATAAAGACCCGAAAATGGCTAAAAAGCATTATTCTAGGCATAATGGAACTTGTAGCACTCCAACTATTGTTGTTATATGCATGAACTCATACATTTTTGAACAACCCGGATCAGGAGCTTCACATTGGTGCCCAGTGTGACCAAATTCCATGCATCAGAATTTGCTTTGATCAAATAAAGACCCCAAAATGGCTAAAAAATCATTATTCTAGGCATAATGGAACTTGTAGCACTCCAACTATTGTTGTTATATGCATGAACTCATACATTTTTGAACAACCCGGATCAAGAGCTTCACATTGGTGCCCAGTTCCTTCATGCATCAAAAAAACCCCAAAAAAACAATGAACTTGTAGCACTCCAACTATTGTTGTTATATGCATGAACTCATACATTTTTGAACAACCCGGATCAAGAGCTTCACATTGGTGCCCAGTGTGACCACATTCCATGCATCAGAATTTGCCTTGATCAAATAAAGACCCCAAAATGGCTAAAAAAGCATTATTCTAGGCATAATGGAACTTGTAGCACTCCAACTATTGTTGTTATATGCATGAACTCATACATTTTTGAACAACCCGGATCAAGAGCTTCACATTGGTGCCCAGTGTGACCACATTCCATGCATCAGAATTTGCCTTGATCAAATAAAGACCCCAAAATGGCTAAAAAAGCATTATTCTAGGCATAATGGAACTTGTAGCACTCCAACTATTGTTGTTATATGCATGAACTCATACATTTTTGAACAACCCGGATCAAGAGCTTCACATTGGTGCCCAGTGTGACCACATTCCATGCATCAGAATTTGCCTTGATCAAATAAAGACCCCAAAATGGCTAAAAAAGCATTATTCTAGGCATAATGGAACTTGTAGCACTCCAACTATTGTTGTTATATGCATGAACTCATACATTTTTGAACAACCCGGATCAAGAGCTTCACATTGGTGCCCAGTGTGACCACATTCCATGCATCAGAATTTGCCTTGATCAAATAAAGACCCCAAAATGGCTAAAAAAGCATTATTCTAGGCATAATGGAACTTGTAGCACTCCAACTATTGTTGTTATATGCATGAACTCATACATTTTTGAACAACCCGGATCAAGAGCTTCACATTGGTGCCCAGTGTGACCACATTCCATGCATCAGAATTTGCCTTGATCAAATAAAGACCCCAAAATGGCTAAAAAAGCATTATTCTAGGCATAATGGAACTTGTAGCACTCCAACTATTGTTGTTATATGCATGAACTCATACATTTTTGAACAACCCGGATCAAGAGCTTCACATTGGTGCCCAGTGTGACCACATTCCATGCATCAGAATTTGCCTTGATCAAATAAAGACCCCAAAATGGCTAAAAAGCATTATTCTAGGCATAATGGAACTTGTAGCACTCCAACTATTGTTGTTATATGCATGAACTCATACATTTTTGAACAACCCGGATCAAGAGCTTCACATTGGTGCCCAGTGTGACCACATTCCATGCATCAGAATTTGCCTTGATCAAATAAAGACCCCAAAATGGCTAAAAAAGCATTATTCTAGGCATAATGGAACTTGTAGCACTCCAACTATTGTTGTTATATGCATGAACTCATACATTTTTGAACAACCCGGATCAAGAGCTTCACATTGGTGCCCAGTGTGACCACATTCCATGCATCAGAATTTGCCTTGATCAAATAAAGACCCCAAAATGGCTAAAAAAGCATTATTCTAGGCATAATGGAACTTGTAGCACTCCAACTATTGTTGTTATATGCATGAACTCATACATTTTTGAACAACCCGGATCAAGAGCTTCACATTGGTGCCCAGTGTGACCACATTCCATGCATCAGAATTTGCCTTGATCAAATAAAGACCCCAAAATGGCTAAAAAAGCATTATTCTAGGCATAATGGAACTTGTAGCACTCCAACTATTGTTGTTATATGCATGAACTCATACATTTTTGAACAACCCGGATCAAGAGCTTCACATTGGTGCCCAGTGTGACCACATTCCATGCATCAGAATTTGCCTTGATCAAATAAAGACCCCAAAATGGCTAAAAAAGCATTATTCTAGGCATAATGGAACTTGTAGCACTCCAACTATTGTTGTTATATGCATGAACTCATACATTTTTGAACAACCCGGATCAAGAGCTTCACATTGGTGCCCAGTGTGACCACATTCCATGCATCAGAATTTGCCTTGATCAAATAAAGACCCCAAAATGGCTAAAAAAGCATTATTCTAGGCATAATGGAACTTGTAGCACTCCAACTATTGTTGTTATATGCATGAACTCATACATTTTTGAACAACCCGGATCAAGAGCTTCACATTGGTGCCCAGTGTGACCACATTCCATGCATCAGAATTTGCCTTGATCAAATAAAGACCCCAAAATGGCTAAAAAAGCATTATTCTAGGCATAATGGAACTTGTAGCACTCCAACTATTGTTGTTATATGCATGAACTCATACATTTTTGAACAACCCGGATCAAGAGCTTCACATTGGTGCCCAGTGTGACCACATTCCATGCATCAGAATTTGCCTTGATCAAATAAAGACCCCAAAATGGCTAAAAAAGCATTATTCTAGGCATAATGGAACTTGTAGCACTCCAACTATTGTTGTTATATGCATGAACTCATACATTTTTGAACAACCCGGATCAAGAGCTTCACATTGGTGCCCAGTGTGACCACATTCCATGCATCAGAATTTGCCTTGATCAAATAAAGACCCCAAAATGGCTAAAAAGCATTATTCTAGGCATAATGGAACTTGTAGCACTCCAACTATTGTTGTTATATGCATGAACTCATACATTTTTGAACAACCCGGATCAAGAGCTTCACATTGGTGCCCAGTGTGACCACATTCCATGCATCAGAATTTGCCTTGATCAAATAAAGACCCCAAAATGGCTAAAAAAGCATTATTCTAGGCATAATGGAACTTGTAGCACTCCAACTATTGTTGTTATATGCATGAACTCATACATTTTTGAACAACCCGGATCAAGAGCTTCACATTGGTGCCCAGTGTGACCACATTCCATGCATCAGAATTTGCCTTGATCAAATAAAGACCCCAAAATGGCTAAAAAAGCATTATTCTAGGCATAATGGAACTTGTAGCACTCCAACTATTGTTGTTATATGCATGAACTCATACATTTTTGAACAACCCGGATCAAGAGCTTCACATTGGTGCCCAGTGTGACCACATTCCATGCATCAGAATTTGCCTTGATCAAATAAAGACCCCAAAATGGCTAAAAAAGCATTATTCTAGGCATAATGGAACTTGTAGCACTCCAACTATTGTTGTTATATGCATGAACTCATACATTTTTGAACAACCCGGATCAAGAGCTTCACATTGGTGCCCAGTGTGACCACATTCCATGCATCAGAATTTGCCTTGATCAAATAAAGACCCCAAAATGGCTAAAAAAGCATTATTCTAGGCATAATGGAACTTGTAGCACTCCAACTATTGTTGTTATATGCATGAACTCATACATTTTTGAACAACCCGGATCAAGAGCTTCACATTGGTGCCCAGTGTGACCACATTCCATGCATCAGAATTTGCCTTGATCAAATAAAGACCCCAAAATGGCTAAAAAAGCATTATTCTAGGCATAATGGAACTTGTAGCACTCCAACTATTGTTGTTATATGCATGAACTCATACATTTTTGAACAACCCGGATCAAGAGCTTCACATTGGTGCCCAGTGTGACCACATTCCATGCATCAGAATTTGCCTTGATCAAATAAAGACCCCAAAATGGCTAAAAAAGCATTATTCTAGGCATAATGGAACTTGTAGCACTCCAACTATTGTTGTTATATGCATGAACTCATACATTTTTGAACAACCCGGATCAAGAGCTTCACATTGGTGCCCAGTGTGACCACATTCCATGCATCAGAATTTGCCTTGATCAAATAAAGACCCCAAAATGGCTAAAAAAGCATTATTCTAGGCATAATGGAACTTGTAGCACTCCAACTATTGTTGTTATATGCATGAACTCATACATTTTTGAACAACCCGGATCAAGAGCTTCACATTGGTGCCCAGTGTGACCACATTCCATGCATCAGAATTTGCCTTGATCAAATAAAGACCCCAAAATGGCTAAAAAAGCATTATTCTAGGCATAATGGAACTTGTAGCACTCCAACTATTGTTGTTATATGCATGAACTCATACATTTTTGAACAACCCGGATCAAGAGCTTCACATTGGTGCCCAGTGTGACCACATTCCATGCATCAGAATTTGCCTTGATCAAATAAAGACCCCAAAATGGCTAAAAAAGCATTATTCTAGGCATAATGGAACTTGTAGCACTCCAACTATTGTTGTTATATGCATGAACTCATACATTTTTGAACAACCCGGATCAAGAGCTTCACATTGGTGCCCAGTGTGACCACATTCCATGCATCAGAATTTGCCTTGATCAAATAAAGACCCCAAAATGGCTAAAAAAGCATTATTCTAGGCATAATGGAACTTGTAGCACTCCAACTATTGTTGTTATATGCATGAACTCATACATTTTTGAACAACCCGGATCAAGAGCTTCACATTGGTGCCCAGTGTGACCACATTCCATGCATCAGAATTTGCCTTGATCAAGAGAAGACCCCAAAATGGCTAAAAAAGCATTATTCTAGGCATAATGGAACTTGTAGCACTCCAACTATTGTTGTTATATGCATGAACTCATACATTTTTGAACAACCCGGATCAAGAGCTTCACATTGGTGCCCAGTGTGACCACATTCCATGCATCAGAATTTGCCTTGATCAAATAAAGACCCCAAAATGGCTAAAAAAGCATTATTCTAGGCATAATGGAACTTGTAGCACTCCAACTATTGTTGTTATATGCATGAACTCATACATTTTTGAACAACCCGGATCAAGAGCTTCACATTGGTGCCCAGTGTGACCACATTCCATGCATCAGAATTTGCCTTGATCAAATAAAGACCCCAAAATGGCTAAAAAAGCATTATTCTAGGCATAATGGAACTTGTAGCACTCCAACTATTGTTGTTATATGCATGAACTCATACATTTTTGAACAACCCGGATCAAGAGCTTCACATTGGTGCCCAGTGTGACCACATTCCATGCATCAGAATTTGCCTTGATCAAATAAAGACCCCAAAATGGCTAAAAAAGCATTATTCTAGGCATAATGGAACTTGTAGCACTCCAACTATTGTTGTTATATGCATGAACTCATACATTTTTGAACAACCCGGATCAAGAGCTTCACATTGGTGCCCAGTGTGACCACATTCCATGCATCAGAATTTGCCTTGATCAAATAAAGACCCCAAAATGGCTAAAAAAGCATTATTCTAGGCATAATGGAACTTGTAGCACTCCAACTATTGTTGTTATATGCATGAACTCATACATTTTTGAACAACCCGGATCAAGAGCTTCACATTGGTGCCCAGTGTGACCACATTCCATGCATCAGAATTTGCCTTGATCAAATAAAGACCCCAAAATGGCTAAAAAAGCATTATTCTAGGCATAATGGAACTTGTAGCACTCCAACTATTGTTGTTATATGCATGAACTCATACATTTTTGAACAACCCGGATCAAGAGCTTCACATTGGTGCCCAGTGTGACCACATTCCATGCATCAGAATTTGCCTTGATCAAGAGAAGAACCCAAAATGGCTAAAAAAGCATTATTCTAGGCATAATGGAACTTGTAGCACTCCAACTATTGTTGTTATATGCATGAACTCATACATTTTTGAACAACCCGGATCAAGAGCTTCACATTGGTGCCCAGTGTGACCACATTCCATGCATCAGAATTTGCCTTGATCAAATAAAGACCCCAAAATGGCTAAAAAAGCATTATTCTAGGCATAATGGAACTTGTAGCACTCCAACTATTGTTGTTATATGCATGAACTCATACATTTTTGAACAACCCGGATCAAGAGCTTCACATTGGTGCCCAGTGTGACCACATTCCATGCATCAGAATTTGCCTTGATCAAAAGAAGACCCCAAAATGGCTAAAAAAGCATTATTCTAGGCATAATGGAACTTGTAGCACTCCAACTATTGTTGTTATATGCATGAACTCATACATTTTTGAACAACCCGGATCAAGAGCTTCACATTGGTGCCCAGTGTGACCACATTCCATGCATCAGAATTTGCCTTGATCAATAGAAGAACCCAAAATGGCTAAAAAAGCATTATTCTAGGCATAATGGAACTTGTAGCACTCCAACTATTGTTGTTATATGCATGAACTCATACATTTTTGAACAACCCGGATCAAGAGCTTCACATTGGTGCCCAGTGTGACCACATTCCATGCATCAGAATTTGCCTTGATCAAATAAAGACCCCAAAATGGCTAAAAAAGCATTATTCTAGGCATAATGGAACTTGTAGCACTCCAACTATTGTTGTTATATGCATGAACTCATACATTTTTGAACAACCCGGATCAAGAGCTTCACATTGGTGCCCAGTGTGACCACATTCCATGCATCAGAATTTGCCTTGATCAAAAGAAGAACCCAAAATGGCTAAAAAAGCATTATTCTAGGCATAATGGAACTTGTAGCACTCCAACTATTGCTGTTATATGCATGAACTCATACATTTTTGAACAACCCGGATCAAGAGCTTCACATTGGTGCCCAGTGTGACCACATTCCATGCATCAGAATTTGCCTTGATAAGTAGAAGAACCCAAAATGGCTAAAAAAGCATTATTCTAGGCATAATGGAACTTGTAGCACTCCAACTATTGCTGTTATATGCATGAACTCATACATTTTTGAACAACCCGGATCAAGAGCTTCACATTGGTGCCCAGTGTGACCACATTCCATGCATCAGAATTTGCCTTGATCAAAAAAAAAGAACCCAAAATGGCTAAAAAAGCATTATTCTAGGCATAATGGAACTTGTAGCACTCCAACTATTGCTGTTATATGCATGAACTCATACATTTTTGAACAACCCGGATCAAGAGCTTCACATTGGTGCCCAGTGTGACCACATTCCATGCATCAGAATTTGCCTTGATCAAAAGAAGAACCCAAAATGGCTAAAAAAGCATTATTCTAGGCATAATGGAACTTGTAGCACTCCAACTATTGTTGTTATATGCATGAACTCATACATTTTTGAACAACCCGGATCAAGAGCTTCACATTGGTGCCCAGTGTGACCACATTCCATGCATCAGAATTTGCCTTGATCAAATAAAGAACCCCAAAATGGCTAAAAAAGCATTATTCTAGGCATAATGGAACTTGTAGCACTCCAACTATTGTTGTTATATGCATGAACTCATACATTTTTGAACAACCCGGATCAAGAGCTTCACATTGGTGCCCAGTGTGACCACATTCCATGCATCAGAATTTGCCTTGATCAAGAGAAGACCCCAAAATGGCTAAAAAAGCATTATTCTAGGCATAATGGAACTTGTAGCACTCCAACTATTGTTGTTATATGCATGAACTCATACATTTTTGAACAACCCGGATCAAGAGCTTCACATTGGTGCCCAGTGTGACCACATTCCATGCATCAGAATTTGCCTTGATCAAAAAAAGACCCCAAAATGGCTAAAAAAGCATTATTCTAGGCATAATGGAACTTGTAGCACTCCAACTATTGTTGTTATATGCATGAACTCATACATTTTTGAACAACCCGGATCAAGAGCTTCACATTGGTGCCCAGTGTGACCACATTCCATGCATCAGAATTTGCCTTGATCAAGAGAAGACCCCAAAATGGCTAAAAAGCATTATTCTAGGCATAATGGAACTTGTAGCACTCCAACTATTGTTGTTATATGCATGAACTCATACATTTTTGAACAACCCGGATCAAGAGCTTCACATTGGTGCCCAGTGTGACCACATTCCATGCATCAGAATTTGCCTTGATCAAATAAAGACCCCAAAATGGCTAAAAAGCATTATTCTAGGCATAATGGAACTTGTAGCACTCCAACTATTGTTGTTATATGCATGAACTCATACANTNTNGNACAACNCGGATCAAGNNCNTCACATTGTGCCCAGTGTGCCACATTCCATGCATCATAATTTGCCTTGATCAAAGAGCTTCACATTGGTGCCCAGTGTGACCACATTCCATGCATCAGCATTGCCTTGATCAAATAAAGACCCCAAAATGGCTAAAAAAGCATTATTCTAAGCATAATGGAACTTGTAGCACTCCAACTGTTGTTGTTATATGCATGAACTCATACATTTTTGAACAACCCGGATCAAGAGCTTCACATTGGTGCCCAGTGCGACCACATTCCATGCATCAGAATTTGCCTTGTTCAAATAAAGTCCCCAAAATGGCTAAAAAAGCATTATTCTAGGCATAATGGAACTTGTAGCACTCCAACTATTGTTGTTATATGCATGAACTCATACATTTTTGAACAAACCGGATCAAGAGCTTCACATTGCTGCCCAGTGTGACCACATTCC
Source organism: Ptycholaimellus sp. GST1_10 (assembly GCA_030248095.1). Taxonomy (NCBI): domain Eukaryota; kingdom Metazoa; phylum Nematoda; class Chromadorea; order Chromadorida; family Chromadoridae; genus Ptycholaimellus; species Ptycholaimellus sp. GST1_10. The sequence continues at coordinate 65,000 of JASANA010011660.1, forward strand.
ATGCATCAGAATTGCCTTGATCAAATAAAGACCCTAAAATGGCTAAAAAGGCATTATTCTAGGCATAATGGAACTTGTAGCACTCCAACTATTGTTGTTATATGCATGAACTCATACATTTTTGAACAACCCGGATCAAGAGCTTCACATTGGTGCCCAGTGTGACCACATTCCATGCATCAGAATTTGCCTTGATCAAATAAAGACCCCAAAATGGCTAAAAAGCATTATTCTAGGCATAATGGAACTTGTAGCACTCCAACTATTGTTGTTATATGCATGAACTCATACATTTTTGAACAACCCGGATCAAGAGCTTCAAATTGGTGCCCAGTGTGACCACATTCCATGCATCAGAATTTGCCTTGATCAAGAGAAGACCCCAAAATGGCTAAAAAAGCATTATTCTATGCATAATGGAACTTGTAGCACTCCAACTATTGCTGTTATATGCATGAACTCAAACATTTTTGAACAACCCGGATCAAGAGCTTCACATTGGTGCCCAGTGTGACCACATTCCATGCATCAGAATTTGCCTTGATCAAATAAAGACCCCAAAATGGCTAAAAAGCATTATTCTAGGCATAATGGAACTTGTAGCACTCCAACTATTGTTGGTATATGCATGAACTCATACATTTTTGAACAACCCGGATCAAGAGCTTCACATTGGTGCCCAGTGTGACCACATTCCATGCATCAGCATTGCCTTGATCAAATAAAGACCCCAAAATGGCTAAAAAAGCATTATTCTAAGCATAATGGAACTTGTAGCACTCCAACTGTTGTTGTTATATGCATGAACTCATACATTTTTGAACAACCCGGATCAAGAGCTTCACATTGGTGCCCAGTGCGACCACATTCCATGCATCAGAATTTGCCTTGTTCAAATAAAGTCCCCAAAATGGCTAAAAAAGCATTATTCTAGGCATAATGGAACTTGTAGCACTCCAACTATTGTTGTTATATGCATGAACTCATACATTTTTGAACAACTCGGATCAAGAGCTTCACATTGGTGCCCAGTGTGACCACATTCCATGCATCAGAATTGCCTTGATCAAATAAAGACCCCAAAATGGCTAAAAAGGCATTATTCTAGGCATAATGGAACTTGTAGCACTCCAACTATTGTTGTTATATGCATGAACTCATACATTTTTGAACAACCCGGATCAAGAGCTTCACATTGGTGCCCAGTGTGACCACATTCCATGCATCAGAATTTGCCTTGATCAAATAAAGACCCCAAAATGGCTAAAAAGCATTATTCTAGGCATAATGGAACTTGTAGCACTCCAACTATTGTTGTTATATGCATGAACTCATACATTTTTGAACAACCCGGATCAAGAGCTTCAAATTGGTGCCCAGTGTGACCACATTCCATGCATCAGAATTTGCCTTGATCAAGAGAAGACCCCAAAATGGCTAAAAAAGCATTATTCTATGCATAATGGAACTTGTAGCACTCCAACTATTGCTGTTATATGCATGAACTCAAACATTTTTGAACAACCCGGATCAAGAGCTTCACATTGGTGCCCAGTGTGACCACATTCCATGCATCAGAATTTGCCTTGATCAAATAAAGACCCCAAAATGGCTAAAAAGCATTATTCTAGGCATAATGGAACTTGTAGCACTCCAACTATTGTTGTTATATGCAAGAACTCATACATTTTTGAACAACCCGGATCAAGAGCTTCACATTGGTGCCCAGTGTGACCACATTCCATGCATCAGAATTTGCCTTGATCAAAAGAAGACCCCAAAATGGCTAAAAAAGCATTATTCTAGGCATAATGAAACTTGTAGCGCTCCAACTATTGCTGTTATATGCATGAACTCACACATTTTTGAACAACCCGGATCAAGAGCTTCACATTGGTGCCCAGAGTGACCACATTCCATGCATCCGAATTTGCCTTGATCAAAAGAAGAACCCAAAATGGCTAAAAAAGCATTATTCTAGGCATAATGGAACTTGTAGCACTCCAACTATTGCTGTTATATACATGAACTCATACATTTTTGAACAACCCGGATCAAGAGCTTCCCATTGTTGCCCAGTGTGACCACATTCCATGTATCAGAATATGCCTTGATCAGAAGAAGAACCCAAAATGGCTAAAAAAGCACTATTCTAGGCATAATGGAACTTGTAGCACTCCAACTATTGCTGTTATATGCATGAACTCATACATTTTTGAACAACCCGGATCAAGAGCTTCACATTGGTGCCCAGTGTGACCACATTCCATGCATCAGAATTTGCCTTGATCAAATAAAGACCCCAAAATGGCTAAAAAGCATTATTCTAGGCATAATGGAACTTGTAGCACTCCAACTATTGCTGTTATATGCATGAACTCATACATTTTTGAACAACCCGGATCAAGAGCTTCACATTGGTGCCCAGTGTGACCACATTCCATGCATCAGAATTTGCCTTGATCAAATAAAGACCCCAAAATGGCTAAAAAGCATTATTCTAGGCATAATGGAACTTGTAGCACTCCAACTATTGTTGTTATATGCATGAACTCATACATTTTTGAACAACCCGGATCAAGAGCTTCACATTGGTGCCCAGTGTGACCACATTCCATGCATCAGAATTTGCCTTGATCAAAAGAAGACCCCAAAATGGCTAAAAAAGCATTATTCTAGGCATAATGAAACTTGTAGCGCTCCAACTATTGCTGTTATATGCATGAACTCACACATTTTTGAACAACCCGGATCAAGAGCTTCACATTGGTGCCCAGAGTGACCACATTCCATGCATCCGAATTTGCCTTGATCAAAAGAAGAACCCAAAATGGCTAAAAAAGCATTATTCTAGGCATAATGGAACTTGTAGCACTCCAACTATTGCTGTTATATACATGAACTCATACATTTTTGAACAACTCGGATCAAGAGCTTCCCATTGTTGCCCAGTGTGACCACATTCCATGTATCAGAATTTGCCTTGATCAGAAGAAGAACCCAAAATGGCTAAAAAAGCACTATTCTAGGCATAATGGAACTTGTAGCACTCCAACTATTGCTGTTATATGCATGAACTCATACATTTTTGAACAACCCGGATCAAGAGCTTCACATTGGTGCCCAGTGTGACCACATTCCATGCATCAGAATTTGCCTTGATCAAATAAAGACCCCAAAATGGCTAAAAAGCATTATTCTAGGCATAATGGAACTTGTAGCACTCCAACTATTGTTGTTATATGCATGAACTCATACATTTTTGAACAACCGGGCCAAGAGCTTCACATTGGTGCCCAGTTTGACCACATTCCATGCATCAGAATTTGCATTGATCAAATAAAGACCCCAAAATGGCTAAAAAAGCATTATTCTAGGCATAATGGAACTTGTAGCACTCCAACTATTGTTGTTATATGCATGAACTCATACATTTTTGAACAACCCGGATCAAGAGCTTCACATTGTTGCCCAGTGTGACCACATTCCATGCATCAGAATTTGCCTTGATCAAATAAAGACCCCAAAATGGCTAAAAAGCATTATTCTAGGCATAATGGAACTTGTAGCACTCCAACTATTGTTGGTATATGCATGAACTCATACATTTTTGAACAACCCGGATCAATAGCTTCACATAGGTGCCCAGTGTGACCACATTCCATGCATCAGAATTTGCATTGATCAAATAAAGACCCCAAAATGGCTATAAAATCATTATTCTAGGCATAATTGAACTTGTAGCACTCCAACTATTGTTGTTATATGCATGAACTCATACATTTTTGAACAACCCGGATCAAGAGCTTCACATTGTTGCCCAGGGTGGCCACATTCCATGCATCATAATTTGCCTTGATCAAATAAAGACCCCAAAATGGCTAAAAAGCATTATTCTAGGCATAATGGAACTTGTAGCACTCCAACTATTGTTGGTATATGCATGAACTCAAGTTTTTTGTTCACAATGCATAACTGCTGATTCTAAATATGTGCTTACTTTTGAATTTGGTTGAGAAACCACAGACGTTTCCTTTTGAGTGAAGAATTGTCATATTTTTACAGAAGAATTGTACACAGGACTTGAGTGTTTTTGTTCACAAGTCATATATGCCGATTTTAAATCTATGCTTACTTCTAAATTTGGTTGAGAAACCACACAGTTACCCTCTTGAGTGACAAATTTTCATGCATTTCAATATCTAGATTTTTGGTTAACTGAATTAAGAGAAATAGGTACGCGGTCACCTATTGCGCTTTGCGCCATTATAGTTGTTTGTATTTAAAATTAATACAAGTGTCACTCAAAACCAGGTAATAGTTGCCATATCCGACGAATGCAGGGTCTTGCACTAGTGGTGGCAACAAGGGGAGGGAGGGGGACTGTCTTGCCCTCTGGGGCAGGCGGCCCTAGGCAAAACTAAAGCTTTTAAGAGGAATCCTAGCAAATTAAAGTAAAGTGAAATGAAAAGTTTGGAAAAATACCAGAGAAAACATAATTTTTATGCAAATAAAAATTGTACAGGTGAAAACTTTTTCTTGCTATTTAATAGAAAACGTTCTTGATGCCTAATGAATTCGCATTGTTAAATACTTCTCTTTGGGATTTGACGGCACATGCTCTTAATGCAAATTATAGGTCGCAGCTTTTGTGCAAGGTGGAGAGTATATAAGCGGTGTTCTTGGCTTCAGTGTTTCGCAGTTTGCACTCCTATAATCTGCCAGCATCTTATTATGGCCAGTTTTCTCATGAAACTGCTATAATTGCACTTTTGGTCAGTAGTTGACCTCAGTGCTATGCACGAAAACAAAACGTATCAGTCCAATATTCCAACTGCCATGATTTGTCTTTCTTTACGAACAATTTAAAATTTATAAAAGACACTGACACTCCACTTTACTCCGTTTGCCGAAAGTCGATGCACACAGCAGTCGCTAGCATTTCGCGTGATTTATTCACCACCCAACCGTCCCATCGGCTGTAAGGTGTGAAGGCAGGGGGAATGGGCCAGCTGGGGGGTGTTGGAGTGAAAGGCGGCCCGAAGGTTCTATCTGGGTCAGTGTCGGCGAGGTGTGTGGTTGTGTGCTGGAACGTTTAAAGGCTAAGCGGGCCTCTCAATGCCTCCCCTTCTCCTCCCATATCGGGCCGCCATAAAGGCGGGGGGGGCTGTCTGGGCGAAGAGATGGAGGGGAGGCCGGTTTCCACTGCCAGCATGGCATCCCAGCAGTCCAACTGGAATTCGCCTCTCCCCCTTCTGCAAATGGCATGGCAGGCACATCTGCGCCTAATCTATGCATGCCGCCATTGCAGCGCTGGCCAATAGGGGATGGAGGGGGTACAAGGAGGGGACTCTGGGGGAGGTGTGGTGGTGGTGAGGTTGTGGGCGGAAGTAGAGAGGGTGGAAGACAGCGTCATTGGCCCGGAGAGGTGTGTGGAGGAGGAAGTGAGGGTAGGAAAGGAGGGAGAGAGAGAATGTGCCTGTATGCCGATGACTGGCTGTATGGGATAAGTCGGCTCTGTGGCGCGCGCTGTACGGCTGAGGGAAGGGAGAGACGGGGTGCCAAGGGGCTCGCCGTCCTCCTCCCTTCCATCCATTTCTCCTCCTCACATCCACCCCCTCCCTCCATCCACCCCCTCTCTCCATCCGCCACCCCCAGCACAGCAGGCTCACAGTGTGGCCTACATAGGTGTGTAGGAGAGGGGGCGGCATCGGGAGCGTGTGGTGGGCAGGGTGTAGAGGTGAAGGCTCCCTACCTACCCTATAGGCGGTTGCGCGCGGGGGGAGAGGTATCAGGTTTGTGTCACATAGGTCGCGGGGGCGTTTGGGGGGAGGGAGGAGGGAGGGGGCGGCCCAACCCTCCCCCCATCCTTTCCACCCAGCCACTCCACTCTCCTTCCCCATTCCCATCCTCCAGTCCACAGCACCCCCACGCCCCCCATCCATCCCCTCCTTGATACTGGGGGGCGGCTGTGAGGAGGCGACCTTGATTCGGCCAGCCTCAGCATCTTCTGCCCTGTACACTGGAATGTCACCGGCAGGAGCACGGCGTTACCCTCATTCCGCAGACTCTCCCGCATTCCATTTTATCCGACACCCCTTCATCCTCACCCACTCCCTCTCTACTCCCTCCACGCCTCCCTCCCTCCTCCACTGAGTGTAGGCAGGGAGAGAGAGGCGTTCCGCCCATTGTGCGGTTCCGGCGCCCTGCACCGCTAACCCTTCAAGGGCCTCCTCTCATCCCCCTCCCTCCCCCCTCCACCCATGCACACAGGCACACTGCACCAGCCCATCAGTGATAAGTGCTCTCCACTGCTCGCCCATCCATCCGCCCTCCTCTTCATCCATCCTCCTCTTCCTTCTCCATCCTTTCTGTCATCTTAGGGCGCGGCCTTTAGTGCTGGTATAAGCAGGAGGAAGCTTTGCCAGGCCAGCAAGAGCGGAAGGAACGCAAGGGCAAAGCTTTGGGTGAAGGGCGGGAAGGAGGTGAGGAGGATGTCGTCACCGCTGATCCTCAGCCTCAGCACCGTCTTCGCGCTCATCGGCATCGTCCTCGTCGCCATCGCCTTCGGCACCAACAACTGGCTGGAGTTCCACGTCAACCGGAGGGACCTTCAGGTGCCCTCTTTCTACCTTTTCACACTGCCCCCCACCTCAACTGACAGCTGTCCCCCAGGCCTACATTGCCATCCAGCCGAGCCAACGGAGCCAGCTGCAGCTCATCAACTCCTCCACCATCTACTACGATCGAACATACGGCCTCTTCCGCACCTGCTTCCCCGACAACTTCCCTTCCAGTTCGTAGCCTACTTTTCTTCTCTACACCGCCTTTCTCCTCCATTTTCCCCCGCCCCTAAAAAGCCTCTGCCTGTTCTCTTGGCCGGTGGCACTCTGTGTGGGCACTTGTAAAGTGTGAAGTGGTGTGTGGACGGCGGGGAGTGGATTGAGGCTGTGTGGTCAATTCCGCCGGGAGGACTTGGACTCCTCCTTCCCAAAGCGCAAAAAATGGCCTCCTCCCCGCTAGGCAGTGTACTCGGGAGGGGTGGGGGGGGGGGGGCGGCTATGGGAGGGCTGTTGGAGTGGGCAAGGTGTGCGCCCCTAGTGTTGACCTTTACCTCCTCCCCGCCTACACTCTCTCCACACACACAGGAGCCCCTTGCCCCCTACTCCTCCTCTGCCACTGTGCACAGGGGTCGCGATGGGCCCTCTAACCATCGCGACCTTGGGACAGATGTGCTTGCCCCCCTCACTCACTTCACCTCCACACCAGCTTCTTTAGGGGGACCATCTCTGTTCATGCTCTGCCCATTGGGGGCAAAAAGACCAGTAAACGACCAAAGAAGAAGCAGCCAAGAAAAGCAAAGCATTGCAGCAGTACAGCCGTACGTGAGTCCACTGGGAGCGTCGTGCATCAACCGAGCAGATGACTACCAACTGCCCGAGAAGCCGGAAATCATCGCCACCTACACGCCGGAGGAGAAAACTCGCATGCGTAAGCTGCCCCTTCCTTTGCTGGCTGGCCTTTCAGTGCCGCTATTTTCGTCACAAAGGCCGCGCACAGCCTGGGAGAGGTGAAATTTCTCTTTGGCCGCCCTTTTCCTACGGGCCAAGGGAGGGGTGCAGGGTGCAGCTGCACTGCTTTTGAGTTTTTTGCTGAAAGTGACTGGGTCGGGGTTGCTTGCTTTTTCTCCATCCTCAAACCATGGAGGAAGATTGTTTTATGATCATTTATAATATGGAGGGAAAAGCGTTATAACATTACGACGGGGGCTATTATGCGGGTTGAAAAGGTGACCTCAGAAAACAACGCCATTCTTGTCCAGTTTAAGCTTTTTCCAAGCGGTTTTCTCTGAAGATAGGGCGAAGAGCATGACCAAATACCAAAAAAACGTACAGGCCTGTAGAGCTTGATGAAAAAAACTTTTTCTATATGTCCCTGACCCGCGCTATTTTTTTCCCCTACATTTGGAAAAAGGCGAAAATTTTTTGTTGTCGTTTTCTCATCTTATTATATTTTTTGGATAGAGCTTTCTCTGACGCATCTGGGATGGTAATTCGTTTTTCCTAAATAGCAAGATTGAATGAGTTATGATCTGTTGAAAATCGTCAAAATGCAGGTAAATGCTAATTATCTTCTAATATAATACGAATTCTATTCTACTCAATCGTATAATGTTTCTGTTAATTGGTAGGTCCCTGTGTTTAATATTATCATCCACTAGGCTACCCGCATAATAGACTTTTGGTGTATAAGTGGCTTGCTTTTCTATACTTGTTAAAGGACCTCGTTCCTAATACTTGCTCAAACTATAGGGTGGCCAGCAGCTGCTGATAGATGCTCATTTGAGCTTGAGAAATAACAGAATGGCACAGGAAGAGAGAGCCTGCAAAAAGCATCCCGCGATCCCTCTCCAAGCGCTGCCTTGAAAACAAAGCAGGGCCCCGAGGGGGTGGAACTCGTTTTGAGCGCACACAAAGGAGAGTTGTGGAAGGCGCCAGGTGTTTTCCTCTCCCCATTGTGCCCTGTGCCTGATCGCCAGAGAGATGTTCGGCTTTGGGAGGGGAGGGGGCATTTTACGAGCCGCCTTCAATGGGCGGGTATTGAAGGAGAGGCTTTGGAGTTGGCCGGGACAGGTGAGGAGGGTGTTTGAGGTGCTGATTGGGGGTCGTTTGCGCACGTCGCCGAGGGGCTGCACAATGAGGGCCTGAGTCATGGCGAACATTGTGCATTCATAGTTGCACAGCCAGCCAGGGCCTATTAGGCTGTCAAATCGCATTGGGGCATTAGCCCATCCCATTGTCAGGGCACATTTGTTGCTGCCGTTTCTGTTGTGTGAATATATTGTGGGAGCAAAAAAACGAATGAAAGTTCTTCTGGATCGATGAGCTAGTTGGAAGAGAGGCAGCAATGATAGCTGGAGCTGAATGGGGATAGGGATGTATAGCTGAAGGCCAATGAATAGAGCGGAAGAGGGCGGGGACTAGTACCAGGGGGACAAACAGGGGAGGCGGTGATCAAGGTTCCCTAGCCGAGTGCAAATAAGCCGTCTATTTGGCCTCATTTGCAGTGCAGATTGCCTTCCTGTCGCCCAGCCAAAGCTGATTCAACAGAATAAACGAAAAGAACCTGACAAATTATGAGAGAAATAAGTCGGCGAATAATTGCAACTGACGAAAACAAGAGCAGAATCGCGAACCAGCGGAACAATTGCAAAATCGAAAAAGGAGGAATGATTGCAGATCTACTGCGCACCTGCGTAGGCTTCTACATCGTGGGCCTCTTTTTCCTCTTCCTCTGCCTATTTACCGGCATCACTGGTTCAGTCCTCCGCCTACCCTTTTTTTACAACCTTTCCCAACCAGCGCTAGTGTGTTTCACTTCTGCATCTGGTTTTCTACTTACAAATTGGGCTGGCGCGAGGGAGCAAGGCGAACCGTCAGCGCCCAGCCCCTCTTTTCGACCCAGGTGTACGTTTTTGGGGTTATTGCTAGATCTTAAAATTGATAAGGCTCCTGTTCCTCACAGAAGAATCTAATCGTTCTGATTCTTTTTGCAATGGAAAGAGCATCATCAAATTGTCCAAAACTCGCGATAAATCGCCCAAAACTTACATCAATCATTCGAAAATCACTCAAAATCATTTGTCCGAACTCCTCCTTCTCCTTCTTCTTCTTCTTCTCCGCATCTATTCAATGGACGATATTAGGTATTCATTTCTTCCCCCGCCCCCCGCCCCCGAGTCACTGGGCTTCATCATGTGTTTATTTATTGATATGTCTGAAGTTAAGCTAAAGTGGCATGTGCACCAGTGGTGTAGTGGTGTAAGCGATTGGTCAGATGAATAAAACTGGCAGGTTCAAATCCTTCTCAGGCATTTTTTTTTATTTTACTTTTGTTTAAAATTGAAAAAACAATGGGTACCATCGGAAGGCCCAAAGTAAAGCTCTATTGTCCCAAAAATCGATTCTCCTGCGTATAAGCTAAGAAAATTTCTCAAAAATTTTTATGTTTGCCAATATTTGCATTGTAATTTCCGATTTCAAAAATTTTTTTTTAATAGTTTTTTGTTTGTTATTAATTAATTTATCTAATAAAATCTTAGCTAAATATATACCCAACATTAAAAATTTGAATTTATACATTTTATACTATATTAAAAGTGGAAGAAATATCTGGTACCATTGGCAGCCCAAATGTGGGTCTCTTTTCTCCAAAATTTGCAATTGGCTCGAGTAAAAAGTAAAGGAAATATATATTATACTAGTGGAATCTGCTGCGTCATCTGCATTTTGTTTTTGGGCGCGCATGGAAAGAGACAATGATCTGCGCGCCAAAAACAAAATGCAACTGTCCAAGCAGCAGATTCCACTAGTATAATATATATTTCCTTTACTTTTTACTCGAGCCAATTGCAAATTTTGGAGAAAAGAGACCCACATTTGGGCTGCCAATGGTAGCAGATATGATACCTAATTGATGGCTTTTAGCCTTTTAGTGAGCTGTAATGAATGAAAGATAGGTTGAAGTGAGAGAGAAAGAAGGATGTTTTCCAGGCTGCTGGCGTCGTTCAGCGTCACTGATCCTGGGCACAGGGATCCTGCTGCTGTTCGCAACGCTGTTCCTAGCCGCGGCCATGGCCGTCTGGCACGGGATCCAGTACCTGGAGAAGGAGGTCATCATCCCCGCCTCCACCACCCCGCTCTACTTCAAGAGCTGGCCTGAGGTTCTTTCTCTCATCCTCCTCAGCCTCTCTCAATCCCTGCCTCCACCCTGCAGGCCCTGAAGCAGTACACGGACCAGTCCTACGGCTGGTCCTACATCATCGCCTGGATCGGCATCGGCTTCGTCCTCATCTCTTCCGTCCTTATGCTCGCTGCCTACCGGGCCATGAAGGTTTTCCCCTCTCTTTCAAACTACTGTTCAATTTTCAAGCTCTCTGCTCAATTGCTGCGTCAGCCCGAAAAGGGCTGGATTGGGGGGTTCATAATCCGCCACTTAGGCCCCTGAGTACCCCCCAAAGGGGCTGAAGTTTGAATGGCCCAGTGTGCAGCCCCATTAGTGCGCCGCTGATGCTGGGCCTATAGCGGTCTGTTTTTTGTGCGCTGCCTAGTGGAGGGGGCGTGGGAGTGGATGGGCGTGAGTTTGGTTGGTAGGGGCAGAGCGGTGCTTGACCTTGCGCGCAGGTTCACCCGGCCAGCGCTCCGCTCCAACCTTGACTCCTCCTGCCGCCGTCTCTTCGCTGTCGCCTGGCCGCCAATCTTGGCTGGCCCCTTGCGCATCTAGAAGGGACTGACTGAGACGCCCCCTCTGCATGGGGATACGGCCATTTATCATCCTTTTGCAACGGGAGTAGGAGGAGAGCGAAAAGATCGAAATCCAACTCTAGTCGGCGCATTGCGCCTCCCAATCATTTGAGATGCATTAGAAATTCAGAGGTGAAACTTTTTGGAATCTGTATGTAGCCAATTGCTTTCACTTTATTAGCAAAGCTGATAACGTGCCCATATTCTGAAACATAAAATGAAATATTTGGAGCGATCCGAAAAACTAAGAAAGGATTGTCAAAATATACAAACGATTTGATGCATTAAAGTTCAACTTGCTCCTGCTGTATTCAACTCATTACACCTGCAAAAAGCAAACAGCTTTCTTTTTCCCATCTACCAATAAAACCATGGCTATTTCTGAATAGGACTTGAAGAAGACCGCTAGAGGGGGGGGGCAGAGAGGCATTAGAGTGGATGGCTAGAGAGGATGGGTGTAAGTGGGACAATGGGCGGAGAGTAGAGAGGACAGGTTGTGCTGGTGGAGGGCCAAGAAGGTGGCCGGCAGACAAGGCCTTGGCCACAGCTGGTCAGCTGAGGAGAGAGCGAAGAGGGAGGGGGCGGGGAGAAAAAGTGGCGGTCTGTGGCCCATTCAATGTCCCCGCTATGCCCTTCGCATCTCCCCACCCGCCAGGCCGCCGTGATGCAAATATCAGCAGCCAGCCGCTTTTTTGACGCCATGCTGCCTCCTCGCATAAAACCCCATCAATCTGTCAGCCTTGCCTAGGCTGATGGAATCAGACTGACGTCCGCCTCTAACAGGATCCCAATGTCAGTTGTGAAATAGAAAAAGGGAACAGGAATATGTCGAATCAGCAATTGTATTTGGCAGAGACTTTGAAATAGTTGATGTAAGGAGATGTAAATGGATTGAAGGAGGAAGAGCGGGAGGAGTATGAGAAGAAGCGCGCGCCGTACATGATGCCCAACTACTACGACAAGGGAGCCATGGTCCCCTACGCCTATCCCTATGCCTACCCTCAGGTACCAGCACCATCCCTTCACTATACCACTACGGCATTAAATTCAACACCATCATATCATCTTTGCCAAATTTTAACCAGCCCAATATCTGAAACATAAGCCAATCGATTCTCTAAGCAACAATCGATTGTCAGACGGCGGCCGCTCCGTACGGCTACCAGCAGTACGGGACCTACGGCGGTGGACAGCAGCAGGGCTACTACGGATACCTCACCTACGGACGATAGAACCGCCTCCCTCCCTCCAACCAACCACCGTCCACCTCCTTCACCTTGCCGTCTCCACGTCCCCCCCCCCCACTCCCTCCCTCCAGCCATGCAGCTTCCTCTCTCAATCCCTATCCTCCACCTTCCCTCTCCACTTGCTCAGCTAGCAGCCGTCTCTCCCCCGCTTCTCGCATGGTGCTGGTTTCTCGCTCCTGCCCTCTCCTCGGGCAAGTCCTTATGAGGCAGCCCTTCTCCAGATGCAAGATGAAAGTGATTTCGGCCTGTACAGGACTTTCTGAGGGCAGACCCAAGGGATGGCTTGCTGCAGTTTTTAGATTTCCTACTCTCCCTTTGCCATAATTGCTGCCTGCGCATAATTGTTGTGGACACGTTTCACTTTTTTGAATTTGCGCCAAATGTTTTTGGTGATTTTTCAGCGTCTTTTCATTCCTGCAATAGTGGCATAATTATGATTTGGTCTGTTGTTTTTTTGCGAAAGTTCAGTATAATATACGCCAATTGATAAATTTGAACAAAACTCCATTGAAACTTTTTATATTCCCAGCGGAAATTAAAAATGATAGCGGAAATTAAAAATGTAAGTCAATAATTTTCACATAACACTATCAGAATTTTCAAAAACTTCGACGTAAAACCTTAAAAATCTCAAAGACGCAATGCATAAGTTGTTGCGCTCTGATAGAAATTCACATGGCTATATAGCTAACCTTATAGAAAATAACCTACCAAAATTTAATGAGCCACAATTGGCTCACCTACCTAGCTTGCATTTTTCTTGTCAAATGAAACGTTATGTTAGTTTATATAGCTCCCGAAAAATCATGCAGGATAAATTTCATAGCAGCTAAATGAGGTTTCCATTGCTTAGGCTGCCTTTTTACGAAGCAGCTTTCAAACAGGCACAGAAAGTCTAATTCTGGACCAAAACAGCAACCATTCATCGCGTTTTCATGATTTCTTTTCATGAATTCGACTAGGTTGTCCTTAATCAACTATCTATCTATCTTGCAAAGAAATTTGGGCTTAAGGGGTGAGATATCATTGCGTTTAAATGGAAATTGAGAAATCGTTTTCTCAATGTTTCCAGTAGTCGATGCTTTATTCAGATAAAATCAGATCATTTTGATCCTTTGTTGTTTGTATCATTATTCAATTAAATGGCGATTTTTAAAGACTAATCTGTAAACTATGCTTGGTCAATTGATCTCGCATCTATTAGTGATAAATGCACAGTCTTGGCCAGAATTGAGCGAAAAAAAGTATCGAGCAATTCCTATTTTGCTTCTTAAAGTCCACTCCATTTCACGCTCTGAAGGCCGAAGCATACTCAAAAGCCATTTCTAAAAAACTTCTCATTCACAGTCTTCTCTTCCACTTGAAGCTGGGCACCACTAAATCCGATATTTGTTACGACAAGTAGAATAAGTTGCAATAAACCAGCATCGAAGCCTTTGCTTCTGATGCAGCTGAACTTGATACTTCTGGGAGGAGCGAAAAGCCCAGCTGCTGCACCGAAATGGCTGCCTCTTGTAGCAGGCCAGAACGTGATGCATCACCTGCTGCACTCTGTGCGACCTACAATCTCTCTGCCATTCCACACTGCTCAAGCTACCGTCCAGAAAGCTACTGATGTCGATTGCCCAGCTGAAGTTGCTTGGAGCAGCGTGCACAGACTGGAGAATCGGGTATTTGACCGACCGAAATCTGGACCAGTTTTGTTGAGGAGGGCTGGGAATTAGGCTGGTTGCCTCTTGAATCGGCCTATTTTCAACTGACTCAAAATCTGGCACTTGGCTTTCCAGTAAAAGCTTTTCCAAGCAGTGCATTGAATCAGGGACAGGCTCATCCTTGGCCTGAACTGAGGGGGCAGGCTCTGGCAGCAGCTGAAGCAGAGCCTGAGTGGGCAGCTTAAGCTGTGGGAGATGGTGCTGAAGGAGCAGGACATGGAGAACAGCTTCAGAGGAGCTGAGGGAGGTGAAGGGGCAGTATTGGCAGTGCCATTGAGGCAGACTGGATAAACTGCCCAAGTGAATGCTGGCTAGGGGAATTGTTTGAGAACCTTTCGAGACGTCTATGCGGTACATATGAGCGTTCATGACTGTTTAGAAAGCGGTGTGTCTTTATGCGTAATATTGTTATCGGGCAATCTATTGTTAACAGTGTTTCGTTCAACTATGCCGCAGCACTTACCGATTGTCCTTCAATGCTCTGTACAAGCAATGCCATAGTCACTATTTAAAATATATGAATGAGGCCGTAGATCAGTATGCATAGGCACATCATTGCACTTTTAACGAATCTATGGTAGTTTATAAAAAGTATTCGCAGCGTAACATTTCTCAAAAAATAATTTGAAAAACTCAATAAATTGACATAATTTGCAATCATACTGAAAAATATTGCTTGTCATTTTTGGCTTCACTTAACACAGCGAGCAGATGTTTATGCCTGGTAGAAACACTTTTAAAAAAGCAATTTTTATCAATTTTCACCCCAGAAAAAAACATTTGCTTTTGCTGTGGTTGTTTACCTTGAATAAATACAGCAACATTTCCGTAAAAAGCATTTAAACATCACAATTTAAGCTTATCGTTCGGTGGGAATATCAGCATATGAAAGAGGCAGATGAAGGGTTAGATGAGCAGGAACGAGCAAACGACCACCTGTCAGCAGGCAAGAGGAGATGCTCAGTCGGCACAGCTGAACCGATAGATGTCGCCGGCCTTTGTAGTTCCTCTCCTATCCCAGTGATGTCTTGGGGAGCATAGACGGAATGATGGCACCGCTAATGGGTGAAAGGAGCAGCTGCTGTGTTCTCAACGACCAGGTGCAGCAAGGAATTGGTGTATAAAAGACAGCTCCGATACTGGCAGCAGCATCCAATCTAGCAAAAGTCAGTCCAACCAGCTTCAACAGGCCTCCATCAACCATGCGCTTCACCCTCGCCCTCCTCCTCATCCTCGGCCTCGTATGGACTATCAGAAGCTTTCAAGCTCCATCTCACAGGCTCTGATTTCAGGGCATGGCCGCGGAGTCGAAGACTCTGGAGAAGCGTTTACTGAAGAAGGCCTTTGAGAAGACGAAGAACTTCTTCAGCGGCCTCTGCGGTGAGTTTATGGACCGCTTCGAGGACTTCAAGGCTGCCTGGCAGGAGGACAAAATCGCCGCCCTCAAGGGCCTTGTGGACGAGGCTAGACCACAATAGGCCATGGCTCAGAATCATGTTAGGGCTGAATAGGGGGTTTGAAGGCGAAGAGCTCGATGGAGTGCGTGAAGGGGAAGGTGGACGTGGCGGCGGTGAAGGAGGCGGCGAAGGAGGCCTTCGACAACCTGGTGGAGGACGCCAAGATCTGCAAGGCCGCCGGTCAGGATGCCGTCGCTGCCATCAAGGAGCTCAAGCACGGCGCTGCCATGGACGCTGCCAAGCCGTTTGCTCTCTTCTTTCACCTGGGAGGTGGGAGTGAAGAATGAGGCTTGCAGCTGCGGAGACAAGTTCATCAGCTACAAGGAGCTGGCGGCCGAGAAGGGCCCCGAGGTCGCCGCTGCCTTCAATGACCTCTGTACCTGCTTCTAAACACCAAACTAGCATTTGCCCACTTCCCTTCTCTCAGTGATTGACTGATCACCTCTCACTGCTCAAGATGGATTGGGCTGTCACAATAAACCAGCACTCACCAAACTATTTGCTTTACGGCCATTGAGCTCACTCTACTAATGAAATAAGAGGCAAAAAGAAAGACGTATGAAAACTGGTTCTGGGATAATTGCATTTTATTTTCACAAGCAATTTGACAAGTATACAGGGTGTTCAGGATACCAGGAAACGCCTGACTTTGGATGACTATAGCATGGTTTTTAGAGTCTCTGGGAATCTCATTCCAATGAGAGCATAATATTTGAACTTTTGTTCATTTTTCCACAAAAGCATGAAGAGAAAAACCAACAAGGTATTCTCGGCTGTCGGCTGTCGCCAAGATGCGCGGCCTCTATTCCAAGCAATATTGTTAAGCAACATGAGCAAATTTCAGCCAATTGGGTTGATAAACTGAGGTTTTTTTTGAATTTTTCAATTTTGAAACACCAAAATTCTAAGTTTTAAGGAAAAACCGAAAAATTACGCAAAACCACAATAAAGGTCCCAAGCCAACACCAAGGCGGACCTTCATGCAAAATTTAAGCCAATTTCTTTGAAAAACCAAGGAGTTATGATTTTTCCTATTTTGAAACATCAAAATTCTAAGTTTTAAGGAAAAACCCAAAAATAACGCAAAACCCCAATAAAAGTCCCAAGCCACCACCAAAGTGGATCTTCATGCAAAATTTCAGCCAATTTCATTGAAAAACCAGATAATTATGATTTTTCGCATTTTGAAACATCAAAAACTTAAGTTTTGGGCAAAAAACGAAAAATTACGCCAAGCGGCCAAAATGGCCTGGAGATACCACCCAGACGGACCTTCTTGCAAAATTTCAGCCAATTTGGTTGAAAAACCGCGGAGGCCCGCCCCTGGAGGCACATATATATGTACTAGTAATATTGGTCAGTGGCCGCGCTTCGCGCGGCCACCTTCTTGGTGGCTATGGAGAACAATAGCCATGAACTTAGAAAGAAGCAAACGATTAGGGCTTTATTCCTTCAAGTTTCTTAGTTATTTTAGCAATGATTTTCTTTTTTATAAAATAATTTAGCATGTTGCACAAAAAGCTAAAACATACCTTCAGGCAGGCTCCCCAGAGGACATCAACAATGCACCACTTCAAATAAATTGAAGGGATTGCTGCATGAACATTTCTCCAGCAAGAAGCAAAGGTCAGCTTATTGTGGACTATCTCCTTATTCACTTTATAACTGCCTTGAAACATCAGATATCTAAGTAGAGCTAAAACCGCTAAAATTGACTTTACTCATTGGGATTTTTCATTAAAATAATTACACAGAGTTGACAAAGTAAAGTGATGATCCATTGGAGAAATGTTTTGCCTTGAATTTAAAAAAAAGTCCGCCAGAAAAAGTTGAAAATTGAATGATCTACAAATAAGAAAAGTTGAAAAAAGGCAAAAAATTGCAAAAATCCTCACGTTTTTAATCATAATTCATTACCAAGGAAAAACTGCGAGGACGAGCGGTGATATTTTGTTAAACTCGCTGAGATCTATACAAAATGCTATCATATGCCAAGAAATGTTGAGAATCCAGACTGCGCAAAGGCATTTATCACGCGTATTATAGAAGACTAGTTGAGCTTCGCCGTCGCCTACGGCGACTATTGGCATAATACTTGCAGAAAAAAATCTGCTGAAAAGTCATTAAAAACTTAAAAAGGCAGCACAAAAAACCCTTCGGGCCAGCTTTGCTTCAGGATTGGGTGAGCCTAAATAAACCTGTAAAATCATCTGGCATCCACCGCCCTAGATGGGAGGATTGGGTGAGCCTAAATAAGCCTGTAAAAGCATCTGGCATCCACCACCCTACATGGGAGGATTGGGTGAGCCTAAATAGGCCTGTAAAAGCATCTGGCATCCACCGCCCTAGATGGGAGGATTGGGTGAGCCTAAATAAGCCTGTAAAAGCATCTGCCATCCACCGCCCTACATGGGAGGTTTGTGTGAGCCTAAATAAGCCTGTAAAAGTATCTGGCATCCACCGCCCTACATAGGAGGATTGGGTGACCCTAAATAAGCCTGTAAAAGCATCTGGCATCCACCGCCCTAGATGGGAGGATTGGGTGAGCCTAAATAAGCTTGTAAAAGCATCTGGCATCCACTGCCCTACATGGGAGGATTGGGTGAGCCTATATAAGCTTATAAAAGCATCTGGCATCCACCGCCCTACATGGGAGGATTGGGTGAGCCTATATAAGCTTATAAAAGCATCTGGCATCCACCGCCCTACATGGGAGGATTGGGTGAGCCTAAATAAGCTTGTAAAAGCATCTGGCATCCACCGCCCTACATGGGAGGATTGGGTGAGCCTAAATAAGCTTGTAAAAGCATCTGGCATCCACCGCCCTACATGGGAGGATTGGGTGAGCCTAAGTAGGCCTGTAAAAGCATCTGGCATCCACCGCCCTACATGGGAGGATTGGGTGAGCCTAAGTAGGCCTGTAAAAGCATCTGGCATCCACCGCCCTACATGGGAGGATTGGGTGAGCCTAAGTAGGCCTGTAAAAGCATCTGGCATCCACCGCCCTACATGGGAGGATTGGATGAGCCTAAATAGGCCTGTAAAAGCATCTGGCATCCACCGCCCTACATGGGAGGATTGGGTGAGCCTAAATAAGCTTGTAAAAGCATCTGGCATCCACCGCCCTACATGGGAGGATTGGGTGAGCCTAAATAAGCCTGTAAAAGCATCTGGCATCCACCGCCCTACATAAGAGGACTGGGTGAGCCTAGTTAAGCCTGTAAAAGCATCTGGCATCCACCGCCCTACATGGGAGGATTGGGTGAGCCTAAATAGGCCTGTAAAGGCATCTGGCATCCACCGCCCTACATGAGAGGATTGGGTGAGCCTAAATAGTCCTGTAAAAGCATCCCCCCTTTCTCTTTCTCCATTCGCGTTTCACCCCCCCCCCCCCCCCCCCACGAGAGCCCCTCAATGAGCTTGCCCCCCTCGGAGGACTACCTCCCCAACATCCATAGGTTACCGTTTCAAGATGATCAGCTCCTGCTAAGCCTAAGACTAATCCTATGCCTAAACCTAAGCCTATGCCATCTGGTAGCGGCTATACTTTGCAATTTGGGAGGGGGCAGTTGGTAAAGATTTTTTGAGAGGGTAACAGTGGAAAAGTTCAGGGGGGATAATTGGATAAGATTTCATTTGGGGGTAGTTAAATAAGTTTATATTTGGGGGATGATCGGATAAGTGTTTATTTGGGGGGAAGAAGTTGATTGTTTTTTATTTGGGGGGACAGTGGGACTCCATAAATAGTTTTAATGTGTTTTAACGCGTTTAAGGCAAGTTTAAATTGGGGGGGGGGGGGATAATTGGTTAAGATTTTAATTGGGGGTAACTTTGGTTGTTTTATTGGGGGGGGGGTGGTTGGACTCAAAAAATAATTTTGATGCGTTGTGAAGCACCTGGAAATGTGGGGGCATAATTGTATAAGATTGCATTTGTGGGTGTTTGTTGGTTTTAAGTTTTCAATGGGGGGGGGGTAGTTGGATAAGTTTTTTTGTGGGGGAACAGTTGGACTTGGAAATAAATAGTTTTATGCATTAAACCACGTTAAAAACATCTTTAAATTTGAGGGGTATTGGGTGGGAGGATTCTTCGGAGAGTGGGGCAAACTGAAGGGGGGATTATCCGGGGGGGGTTCTGGGAGATAGCCATCTATTTTGATT
>JASANA010011667.1:0-10080 GCA_030248095.1 Ptycholaimellus sp. GST1_10
TCTACAACACCGGGCCAATTCCAATCACTGGCAAAACGGAGGCACTTCTTCGATTCCATACCCATACCTCAATTTTCATACTTTTTCACTCATTTTCCATATTTTTTGCCATATTTTCATACCTCCAGAATGTTTCACCCGATTTCTCAAAAATTTTGTTAAAAAATTATCAAACTAACCACATGGGGTTGTGTATTGGACATTTCCGCTTCGAATGGTACCACTCGTTCCTAGTCGTTTTCATTTTTGGGGCCATCGACGCTAGTTTTATGAAAATAGTCAAAATTTGGCCATTTTTTGGTGGAATGAAAAATTTTTCATACTCATTCCTCAGGTATGAAAAATTTTTCTTACCCATTCCTCGAGTATGAAAAATTTTTCTTACCCATTCCTCGGGTATGAAAAATTTTACTTACCCATTCCTCGGATATGAAAAATTTTTCTTACCCATTCCTCTGGTATGAAAAATTTTTCTTACCCATTCCTCGGGTATGAAAAATTTTAGGCACTCATTCCTCGGGTTTTTTCAGAATAAATTGACCCATGAACACCCAAAATAATGCAAAAACTGCATATACAGGTTGCAATGAGTTGCTAGGATGAGGTAGAGTCGATATCATTCACGTTCAGGTTTAGGCAAGATATGCTATCCAGATGAAATGGTCTGACCCTTAACTATGTACTTAGTGAAAATTAAGATTTGGATATTAAGAAATCAAAATTTCCAATTTTTGTCCAAAACTCACATTCTGGGTATCAATCGAAAGCTACCGATGCAGTGACTACAGAAATGAAATTTGCCTGGCCAATTTTCAATTAAAATTCGAAAAAATTAGGCATTCGAAATGTGAGGTATGGGTATGAAAAATGAAATTTTAGAAAATTTTGCTTCCACTCATACGTTGAGTTTTTTCAGGGTAAATTGGCCCCTGGAGGCCCAAAATAATGCAAAAACTGCATATAGAGGTTACAATGAGTTGCTAGGATGAGGTAGAGTCGATATCATTCATGTTCAGGTTTCAGCAAGATATGCTATCCAGATGCAATCGCCTGACCCTTAACTACGTACTTAGTGAAAATTAAGATTTGGATATTAAGAAATCGAAATTTCCAATTTTTGTCCAAAACTCACATTCTGGGTATCAATCGAAAGCTACCGATGCAGTGACTACAGAAATGAAATTTGCCTGGCCAATTTTCAATTAAAATTCGAAAAAATTAGGCATTCGAAATGTGAGGTATGGGTATGAAAAATGAAATTTTAGGAAATTTTGCTTCCACTCATACGTTGAGTTTTTTCAGGGTAAATTGGCCCCTGGAGGCCCAAAATAATGCAAAAACTGCATATAGAGGTTACAATGAGTTGCTAGGATGAGCAAAGTTCATTTCCGCACTCACTGCATCGCTAGCTTTTGATTGATACCCAGAATGTGGGTTTTGGGCAAGAATTGGAAAAGTCGATTTCTGATTGTCCAAGTGTTAATTTTCACTAAGTACGTAGTTAAGATTCAGACCATTTCATCTGGATAGCATATCTTGCCTAAACCTGAACGTGAATGATATCGACTCTACCTCATCCTAGCAACTCATTGCAGCCTGTATATGCAGTTTTTGCATTATTTTGGGTGTTCATGGGTCAATTTATTCAGAAAAAACCCGAGTAATGAGTGCCTAAAATTTTTCATACCCGAGGAATGGGTAAGAAAAATTTTTCATACCAGAGGAATGGGTAAGAAAAATTTTCATACCCGAGGAATGGGTAAGAAAAATTTTTCATACGCGAGGAATGGGTAAGAAAAATTTTTCATACTCGAGGAATGGGTAAGAAAAATTTTTCATACCCGAGGAATGAGTAAGAAAAATTTTTCATTCCACCAAAAAATGGCCAAATTTTGACTATTTTCATAAAACTAGCGTCGATGGCCCCAAAAATGAAAACGACTAGGAACGAGTGGTACCATTCAAAGCGGAAATGTCCAATACACAACCCCATGTGGTTAGTTTGATAATTTTTGACCGCGGAGGGGGCCGAAGGGCCCCGCCGCGGTCTATATAGGTTACTCAACTTTTGTCCTCATATATATATATGTATGTATATATATCTGCAAGTGCTGGGCACGGGCGAATTCTCAACGGATCTGGACATACTTTTTTTTTCCTGAAAGCTATAATGTGCCGCTTGGATCCTGGGGGGGTGGAGCTGGTGCCGGACCATTAGAAACATTACTTTCCTGAGTAGGAAAAAGTTTTTCCCGAAAATTACCAATTTCCTCTGTAGCATCTGAACGGCTGAGAATTGCACACAAGACTTGAGTTTTTTTGTTCACAATTCATGTATGCTGGTTCTAAATCTGTGCTTACTTTTGAATTTGGTTGAGAAACCACAGACTTTTCCTTTTGAGTCAAGAATTGTCATGTTGAATGGCTGAAAATTGCCCACAAGACTTGAGTTTTTTTGTTCACAATTCATAACTGCTGATTCTAAATATGTGTTTACTTTTGAATTTGGTTGAGAAACCACAGATTTTTCCTTTTGCTTAATTTTAGGATTTTGCTACATGTTAAGATGCTCCGCGGTCACCTATTGCGCTTTGCGCCATATACTTGTTCAACAAAATTTTTGAGAAATAGGGTGAAACATTCTGGAGGTATGAAAATATGGCAAAAAATATGGAAAATGAGTGAAAAAGTATGAAAATTGAGGTATGGGTATGGAATCGGTTTTGTCGGCAAAAGGCAATGAAAATGGAACCAAATCGCGGTGCATGATTTGATGGGAGTGAAGGAAGGCAAGGGCCCGTGTCAGCTGCCACATGAGGCTCTGAAAGAGGGGCAATTGAAGAAAGAGGCGGATAAAGAAGCAAGCCTTGAGGATGGGCAGGGGGAAGGGCTGGCGTCCCTGTTCGCGGATATAATCATTGAGGTCCAGCTCCATCAGCTCGAACACCACGTACATCTGCCGTTTCACCGTCGTCACGTCCAGCATCCTACACCTCTCCCTTCATTCCTTTATTCTCCCACCTCACTTGTTCACCGGATGATGTTTGGATGCTGGATGTCGCTGAGCACACAGACTTCCCGAGCTGTCGTTGCCGGAACGCCCTCCACATCACTTCAGCAGGGTAAGATTTGAGAAGAAGGAAGAGGGAATGGAGGAGGTTACATGTCGATGGGGACTTTCTTGATGGCGGCGATGGAGCCGTCACGTTTGTCGCGCACTTTGTAGACCACGCCGTAGGTGCCTTCGCCCAGCTTGCTCAGCTTCTCGTACGGCATGCACGCCTTCTCCAACGCAGCACCCAGACCTTTAGGACACTCAGCTCACTTCCATCAATATGAAAATCGTCATTCTGATAGTACAAGACAATTTCATAGACGTCTCTCAAAAATGTTTCTGGTAGTTTTGCACATATATAAGTGACTATCGCAGGCAACAGTTAATGGGTGACCGATGGAAAGAGGTTGAGTTATGTCCGCACGTGCGATTTTAACTGCAGGGCAAGGCTCATCAATGCCTCTTTTCCTTTTAGCAGCCATGCCTCAGTCCAGGGACAAGGAAACGCAAAGGCGACTGAGCTACACTGTGAAGGTTTGTGCATTCTTGATAGGCGCATTTTGTTTTGCATTCCACCATCTTTGTGCGGTCTCCCCGTTCTTGCAATCTCTTTGCTTGTGTCAAAAAAATATCAGCAAATTGATCACTAGCGGATTTTTCTAATCAGATCAAATATTTTCCTCAAATCGGGGTGCAGAAATGCCAGCGAAATATTGTGACGGCTTGATTGTTACTGAGATAGGTTCAATGCACTAATGAAAAAACTAAAATTGAAAGGCACAAAAGAAATGAAAGCCTATTTGAGCGTTAAAAACAGGCCTCGCAAAAAACAGGTCTCCAATAGCAACCAGCCGCCATGCAAAGCCATTTAGCTTTCAGGTTCTATTATCATCGAGAAAAAGAGATTGATAAAACTAACGTTATTCTAAGACTTTGTTCCTCATACTAGCTACTTGCCACTTTTCTTTTGCCTTTTGCTTTTGCCACTTTTCATCATAAAAGGGTCTTACAAAATGTTTCTTATTCGAGTAAAGAGGCGTTTGGGACTGCTTCAGTGAATGTCTCATTGTGTTCATTGTTTTCAAAGACAGAATCATAGATGGGGGTGTGCATAGGTAGGCGCTTTGACAGAGGTTGAATGTACATGCAGTGGGGAACATGCCTTCGCCGCCCTTTCCACCGTGTGGGCAGGACTGAGTCAAATCATCCCCCGCTCCCTTTCACCTGCCCGGTTGCCAGACATATCCAGGCGCACCCCGCAACACTCTCTCTACCACCACTTCTGCGCATTGTACCCGCTTCGCACTTACCTTGCGCTCACTACCATGCGCCCATCATTCCCTCTTCACCTATTTTCTGTTCC
This sequence comes from Ptycholaimellus sp. GST1_10, assembly GCA_030248095.1. Lineage (NCBI taxonomy): Eukaryota > Metazoa > Nematoda > Chromadorea > Chromadorida > Chromadoridae > Ptycholaimellus > Ptycholaimellus sp. GST1_10. Next base: position 4,419 of record JASANA010011667.1, read on the forward strand.
AGATGGAGTAGCGATGGAGATGGCCTCTTCTTCCCGCCCATGGATAGGCCGCCTGCTTGCTCTGCTCTGGAAAAATGCCCAAGTCAGAGGGGGGAAGGGAAGCGGAGAAAGAGTGCATGTGCGATGGTGTGTATAGGTGGAACGGGGCAAGGGATGGAAAGCCTTGGCAGAACTGCTGGCCCCAGCCGGCCTGTCCCTGCTCATTCTCCTCATTCGCATCTCCCTTGCTCCGGAGACAAATGGCGCCATCGCCTACGCCCCATTCCCCGTGCACGGCAATTGGTCCGATGTTCAGGTGCTATTCCTTCGCTTTTGTTCAAAGTTTTGCGATCATAATATTACAGGGCTGGTATTTCATGAGGCAGCCAATAGATTTCTCTCAAATATGGACTCGGACGATACAAAGCTGTGCTGACTGGAAACCGGAAGGAGATAAAAGCAATATGGCATTGATGCGCTGCATGTTCAGTTCTCTTCCAAGCGAAATTAAGGTCAGTGGGTTCGAAATTGGATGCAGGAGTGAGTGAGTTGGTTGGATGATTGCAGCAGTCGGCTTTCTGGCCTTTGCTCCTTGCCTACAGTCCGGCTACTGATGAAAATCAGCGCATTATGACTTCTGTCCAGGCTCGCTTGTCACCTCCCGGATTCGCCCCGTCTAACATCTCCATCAACTGCAGCCAGAATGAGTGGTATAGACGACTGGTAGAACAAATAGTAGGAGAAAACAGATGATTGCAAAAAAGTTTAGGTATGACAAGGGAGGCAAGATGTTAGATCTGCTGGAGATAAAGGGAGAAGAGCTTTTGATGAATTCGCTAGCTAGGGTGCTGATGCAAGAGCTGCGGCAAGCGAAAACCTTCAAACCCATCTGTCAGTCCGGCTGGCCCATTTTGCGTTTCTCCACATTCACCACCCCACTGGCAAATGAAGTCAATTCCAACGGCATTGCAGTGGCAGTGAATGGAACTGCCGAGGCTTTTCTTCAGGAGCTGAAACCCATTCAAGTATATTCACAAACACGTGAAGAGAACTATTGCAACTTCTTTGGTTGCAGAGCAATCTGACGAAGAGTCTGCTGCGTTCTGAGGAGGCTGAAGAAGTGGGGAGTTTGCCGCTGCTGCTGGGTCTCATTCACTTCAATGCTGCCAAAGAGCATAATATGGAGATCAGTCTCCGATGGCCGCATACTCCAAGCAGCCTCGCAACTCCGCGGGGTTTTCCATTCTTTCGGATCATAGATGGCCAGAGCTTCAAAAAGGGCAGGATTGAAGATAAAAGTGGGAGGAAAATCGGGGACGTGAACATGCCCACATCGCCGATGGACTTAGATCGGAGCTGGAAAACAAACTTCAACTTCTTGCCCGCTAAAAGTGGACCGCACAATCCTAACAATTCTTATGGCGGAAATCCTGGTACAGCACATCTTCAGTTCTTCTGTACCATTCAATGTGCGTGCTTTGCTTACAGGCTACTGGAAAAATGGCTTCCTTTCACTACAACAGGCTCTTGTCTCTGTCCTGGCGCAAGAAGCAGAGATTCCTTTTGATGTCACCATCAGAAAACGTTGTTTTGGAAATTAAATGAGGAATAATTGAAGGAATGGAGAGTGGAAATGGAGCGGTCGCCGAGTGCTGCCTGGACAACGCGGATGGCACTCCTCTTTCCCGCCAAGTTCCTGGGCACCACACTCTTCCTCAGCTACATTCTCTTCCTCCTCTTCGCCGTCAACAACCTCGTCAGCGAGAAGGCCGACCGTCTCAAGGCTCCAATCATCCATTCAGGGTGGGGCTAGCTTCTAAGGGAAGGAGTATTGGAAGGAGTACATGGGAGTGATGGGGATGCGGGGCTGGGAGTGGTGGCTGTCCCACTGGCTGCCGCTGCTGGTGAAGGGACTCATCCTCTGCCTCCTCCTCACCCTCATCTGGTCCAGTCGGGAGAACGGGCTCGGCAACAGCGACCTCGGCCTCTTCTTCCTCTTCCTCCTCCTCTACGCACTCGCCACCATCGCCCTCGCCTTTCTCGTCACCGCTTTCTCCACATCCCGTCTTGCTTCTTTTATACTCCCTTACATCCTTGTGAGTGAAAAGCGAAAAGCTGACAGCCAAAAGCGGAGCAATGATGGGAGCACTGGTGTGGCTGATTCTCTTCCTGCCAGCTGTGCTGCTGCGCTTGGCCTACAACAGTTTGGGGCCGAGCCAGAAGCTGGCGGCTACGTTCCTCTGCTTCAACACCGCCATGGCCTTCGCCGCGCGCAAACTCGGCGCCGCCTCCGCTGCTCGTCACTCTTTTGAGAGACCCCCATGCAGCCACTCAACTATCGCAGTGACTGCAGACGAAGGCTTGAGCTGGGCCGAGGTCTGGCAGCCGCAGGAAGAGGACTCTCTGCTCCTGGGACACTGTCTCCTCTCACTCCTCTTCAACACCGTAGTCCTCACGCTCTTTGCGCTCTACGTGGACGGGTTGCTGAGTGCGGACGGGCGGCGTATTGAGCAGCCCATTTGGTACCCTTGCTCGGTGACTATTACTGCTTTTCTTTGCCAGGGCACTCAGGCTTGTTTTTTGAGTGGCCCTTCTGTGGCTCTACAGCTGAAGAAAGAAGTGGACCGGCGCTAAGTCGTCAAAACTCGCCCACTGGAGACTTCTTCGAAGCGGAGGAACGAGATGCGGAGCCAGCTTTCTCCGCCGTCCGCATCAGCAAGCACTTTCAAACCGGCAGCAAAACCGTCCACGCCCTTCACGACGTCAGCTTCAATGTCTATGCAGGACAAGTTCCGCTGCATCCTATTTGCTGCGTTGACAAAATATGAGCATGAAGGTGACGGCACTGCTTGGGCATAATGGGGCCGGGAAGTCCACGATGGCTGCTATTTTGACTGGAACTTTGGAGCCCTCCGCTGGCTTTGTTACACTCAAAGTTTGTTTCAATTTTTTCCAGATAAGAAAAAGCAAAACGAGAGTTTACAGGATCTACGCTACCGGAGCCATCGAAAGAGCATTCAAAAGATCATCGGCCTGTGTCCGCAGTACGACATTCTGTTCGGCAATCTGACACCCTATCAACATTTAGTCTTCTTCAGCCGTCTAAAAGTTGGCTGAGAAGGGGCAGGTGTGCATTGTGGTTGGAAAGAGGTGAGGAAGAAAGCAGGGGGCAGATGCGAAGGAGAGTGAGATGGCGTATCTGCTACGGAAGCTGGGTCTGGAAGAGAAGGCGAACAAGGCCAGTCGAACGCTGTCTGGTGGGCAGAAGCGCAAACTTTCTCTCGCCATTGCCCTCGTGGCTGGCTCTCAGGTTTTCATACATTTATAGTACAACATCTTCACTATGATTATGCTGACACATTTATTCCTTCTATTCTGTGTCAAGATTGTAAAAGGTGAGGTTTGATGGTAGGTGGTGATTTTGGACGAGCCAACTTCTGGAGTGGATCCAAGTGCCCGGCGAGATTTCTGGGAGCTCATCCAATCGGAGAAGTCTCAACGGGCCATCCTCCTCACCACCCACTACATGGAAGAGGCTGACCTTTTGGGCGATCGAGTTCTCATCCTCAACAAAGGCAGTCTTTCTCTCCATCATTTCTCTTTCTTCTTATCAACTGCTAGGTGCTAGGTGAATTGCGCTGTTCGGGCAGCCCACTGTTTCTCAAGAAAGCTTTCGGATCCGGCTACAAACTCAGCGTCATATTCTCCAAAGAGTCTCCCGAAGGTCTATAACTCAGTCTACCCCTCTTGCCACAAAAATCCCGGGCAACAGGTCGGATTGTTCGCTTCTCACGAGGCCAGAGCGAGGCTGGAAGTCTGGAGCTACTGCGGGTGATCAGATCTTTCGTAGAAGAGGCTCAACTGTTGGGCGGAGGTGAAGCGGGCGAAGTCGTCTTCCGTCTTCCAGACTCCGCCTCACATACCTTCCCCGCCCTCTTCTCCCAGGTAAACTTACACCAGCTACTTAGACTCGGCTAAATTGGCTGCACTCTATAGCTGGAAGAGCGACAGTCAGAGCTGGGCATTGGGTGCTTCGGGGTTTCGGTAACCAGCATGGAGGATGTGTTCCTGAAGACTGGGGCATCTACAACTGCCGAAGATGTGGCTTCCGCTGCCCTTGATGAGGATGTCATCCCGGCCGATCCTTCGCCTCGTCTTTAACTTACTCTCTCCCAATTGTCTCCAGCTAAAAAGACCTATTTTAGAGCCCATTTCCGAATCGGATGTTGTATTCAGATCAAGAGACAGCGCCAGTATCATTCAAGGTTTCATGCGCTGCCTTTGTGCATGCCTGGGATTTATCATGGGATGCAGATTCTGAGCAATGCGCTGAGGGTGTTGGCCTGTGGTGGGCCCAGTTTTCGGCGCTTGTTCAGAAGCGCATGCGCCTAGCCTGCCGCTCCAAAGCATTCACTTTCATGCAAATCGTTCATTTCTTCTCACTCCCATCTTCAACTCTTTACTGACTGTTACTTTTGAGCTGATGCCAGCACTGTGCGTGGGCTTCGCGGTGCTGCTCAACCACTTTCTCCCTCACGACACTCAGCTTCCACCACTTTTGCTCAATTCTTCCACTTGGGCACTCAACGACGCTTATCTTCAGGACATTCATGGTTCAGAGACTTCAGGACATTCAGCTGAGAGCGAACTCTTTTTTTAGACGATGACGGAAGCACAGTGTTTCTGATTTTGTAATTTTATATTTTGTGAAAATATAAAATTACAAAATGTACTGTATTTCTATTTTATAATTTGGCCATATTTTGATTCCTATTTATTCTATTTTTCAGAAATTTGTGATTTTAATTTATTGCCTAAGAGTCATATTCTGTCATATTTTCAACTTGACCTTCTGCCCTCAGATCACCCTTCTCTACCAGCTTACAGCCTTCTCCATCTGGACTTGGTTTTGTCTCCTCATCGATCAGCCTTCTCTACCAGCATTCAGCCTTCTCCATCTGGACTTGGCCTTCTGTCCTCATCGATCAGCCTTCTGTACCAGCTGTCTGACTACACCTACACTTGACCTTCTGTCCTCATTGATCACCCTTCTCTACCAGCTTTCAGCCTTCTATATCTGGACTTGGTTTTGTCTCCTCATCGATCAGCCTTCTCTACCAGCATTCAGCCTTCTCCATCTGGACTTGGCCTTCTGTCCTCATCGATCAGCCTTCTGTACCAGCTGTCTGACTACACCTACACTTGACCTTCTGTCCTCATTGATCACCCTTCTCTACCAGCTTTCAGCCTTCTCCATCTGGACTTGGTTTTCTCTCCTCATCGATCACCCTTCTCTACCAGCATTCAGCCTTCTCCATCTGGACTTGTCCTTCTGTCCTCATCGATCAGCCTTCTATACCTGCTTTCAGCCTTCTCCATCTGGACTTGGCCTTCTGTCCTCATCGATCAGCCTTCTCTACCAGCTGTCTGACTACACCTCAGCAATCGTTATATGTACATTATTATTTCGTTCAGTTACATATCTTATTATAAAAGAATTTATACATTTAAATGAACTCAATGGTGTTATTTTTATGAAAATTACTTATTATATCATCTTTTATATGTAATACAATATTGTGTGTATTTCTAAACTTATAATAAATTTGTTACCAAATATTAATGAGTCAATAATTCTAAATTTTTTATTATTTAGTTCTGAAAATTTATATATAAGACAATA
>JASANA010011668.1:0-12076 GCA_030248095.1 Ptycholaimellus sp. GST1_10
GGCTCCCCTCAGGTATCTAAAGATCTCTGCTTTCATTAGCCTTCTTCCATTCACTGACAATGAGGCCGTCATTCTGGCCAACAAGATGTGGAAGAGGATTGGCAGAACGCGGGTCAGTTCGGGAAGCGGAAGAAGCGTCAGATGCCGAACAACCGGTGGAACAGCGTGGGGATGGTGGTGGACCCGCAGCTGCTGGACAACATCACCCGGGACATCCAGGACGGCTTCAACGGCGCCAACGGATGGCGCGCCGAGCACGCTTTCATGGTCACCTGGGAACGCGTACACTTTTCTTGCCTCCCGCCAACTTGCCTCTCTTTCATCGCTCCAATTGTCCCAGATGGCCTACGGAGGAGCGCCTAAGGCGGTGGACGTGTCTCAGTTTCAGCAAGTCAGTCAGTGGGTAAGCCTAATCATTCCCTTTTATTTTACAATTGCGTTTCAGCACCTTGCATTTCAAAACATTTCCAAGATGCCATCAGAATAGAAAGAATTGGCAAATTGCAGCAAAATACATTCCAACTGGTGATAGCGACGGATGAGATCCGCACATTCGCCATCTTCAACTACGCCCGACTCAACTGGACCACATCGAATGAGGCTGGTGGTCTGAACGGATTCGGCGGGAAGCAGTCGGCCATGGCCGGCTTCAACGGCGGCAACGGCACCGGCTGGTTCCCCCTGCCCTACTCTGGTCCTCCCCTCCTCCTCCCCTCCCTCCACCTGCCCTCACTGCTGGGCTGCTAGGCTGGGGAAGGATCTGGAAGCTGGGCTACTTCTCCAACGTCCTGATGCCCGGCCGCTGGGTCCACCGCATCGACGAAGAGATCGTCCCCGGCGGCTGCAGCAACGGCTCCACCGGTTTCATGGTCGTCAGTCCGCCCCTCGCCTCCATGCAGGTACTTCAACCCTATTACTTCCTTCAATAGTTCACGCCACTTCTACAGGGCGGGGTGGCAATCAATGTGTCTGGTCCCTGCCTGCGCGACGGAGACTTTGTCAAGGTCGTCTTCGAGAACTGGCCCGTCGACTGCAAGCGCATCAATCGCATCAGAGCTCAATGTAACAGTTCTCTCTCTCAAGAGGGAAGTGGAAGGAGAAGGTGATGGTGTAGGTGTGATGCCGATGTTCCACAAGACAGGCCTGGTGCCGCTGCGAATGAGTCGCGACGGCGGCGCCAGCTATCCCTACATCGGCTGGTTCTATGTCCTGCAGCCTTTCAGAGCCATGCCCAAGGCTCCTCAATCCCACCTTTCCTGCTCCACACCAAGAAAGAGCAAATGATTACTCCAGGTGAAACTATGGGACGATGTGGAGAATACGCGGAACCGATGGTACCAGCCTAATCCAGAGCAGCTGAGCATGGCCTGGGAGGCGATGAACTTGACCCACAACGCCAACGCCCGCGTGGACATCAACCTCTTCGGCTACTGGGAGGACGCCGATCGCTCGCACTTCCGCAAGATAGACTCCATCGCCGTGGGGCAGGGCAACAACGGACGATACACTTTCAGTCCTCGCTCTCTCATCCGAAACCCCATCGTACCCTTCAGCCATTCACTTCATTCGTATATTTTTACGGAAGGGTGGTTGTGTAGGTGGATGATGCTTGGAAACGGTTCCACTTCGGCTTCGTGCAAGTGGCGATCACGGGAGAGGACAACTCCGGCGTGCTCTGGTCTCACGCCACCCCCTTCAGCTGGTACTACGAGCCCTTCTGGCGCTCCAACTACGGCAACAACTGGGCCATGGAGATGTGCACCGAATGGTTCGCCCCTTTCTCTCACACTTCCCTCTTTGCCCTCTAGTATATGCCTTATGAGGTTTGAATACGATGGGCGACGTGACAATTTTATCATGGAGCTGACGCACAACATTCCCTGTCCCTGCAAGCTGGAGCAGGCCATGCTGGACCTGGGCCGCTTCATGCCCCTCTTCGAGTGCGACATGGACGGCGACGCCTCCTGCCCCTTCAACAAAGGCGCCAAGCACTGCGTACAGTCCACCGCCGCCACCTGGTTCTTTCTGCCAACTCACCTCCTTTAACTACTGAAGCCGCAAATGCGATGCTAGGCGAGGAGCTTCTCAGCAGTGCTGCTACGACTACCAAGGCTTCCTGATGTTCTCCGACGACTGGGAGCCCAGCGGGGACTACCTTCGCTTCTTCAACCCTGGCACACCAGCCAGAGCTCACTCTTTCGGCACCTACCCCTATCGACGCCCGCCCTTCATTCCCGGACTCAGCCACTACCAGCTGGATCTCATGCCCTATCGGTCTGCCCTCTCTCATTCATCTTTTATCATAACATCAAACTTTCTATCTGACCTTCTTTGACTTTCGGACGAGTTCTTAAGGTTGATGGAAAAGACTGGAGAGTTGTAGGCTGTGCTGCACGTACAGCGAGCACTGCGAGTTCTACTACTGGCGGCGGCAGACCAACGGCTGCCAGGACTATCGCCCTCCCGCCGCTGGTTTCCCTTGCACTCTCCTATATTCTCTGCTCAATCCGAGCTGAAAGCCGCTTGTACTGGGCGGGGCCCATATAACTCCCACCGGCCACACCCAAGGCACGCGCTCACATTTCTCAGCCCCCAGCCCCATTTTTCCCGCTGAAACCGGAGACGGGCTCTGCTTTCAGCCTACATGCACGGAGAGCCGCACATAGTGACCTTCGATGGCACTCGCTACACCTTCCCCGGCAAGGGATACTTCGTCGCTCTCATGTCCGACGACCCTCAGCATCGCCTCATGGTACAAGTGCGCCTGGAACAGCCCATGGACACTCTCTGTTCGTTCTGCTCCTATTCATTTTCTCTCTTGGCCGATTTGGCTAAAGCAAGGCAATGATTAGTGGGTGAGGTTGCAGGGCGCTCGCAGGTGAATGCAACAGTGATCACCGGCGTGGCCATCCAGGAGAACGACTCTGACGTTGTGCAGGTCAGAACTCAAGCAGAGCCAGGTAAATAGAGGTATAAAGAAGAAGTGAATTTGTCAGATCTTTGCGCGGAAGCAGTTCCGTCGCTGGCGCTACCGCACTGACATCATTGTCAACGGCATTCGCCGATTCTTCGACACCCCCTCTTGGAAAATTCAAGCATTCAATGGTCATCAATCACTTTTCACATCTCTCAATTTCCATAGCAAGGTTTTAGGCCTAACACTGCGCAATCCCAAGCGGAACATGAACCACAGCGAGATCTACGTCATGCTCAACAGCGGGGCTGGTGTGCGCGTTCAGGAGGCTTTCGGAATGCTCGACGTCGCCGTCTTCCTACCTCCATCCTTCAACTCCTCCTGCAGTGTCTCTTTTCATCCTCTCTTTACCCGGAAAGAGTGGCAGGGCAATACCAAGTCCATTGCAGCTGCAAGGAGGGAATGCGAATAACGTGAATGCGCAGTTTGGCTATCGCTGCTATGTGACGAAGGGTCTGATGGGGGCGTACAATGGAGACCCCGCCGACGATCTGATGACCATCGACAACACCGTCGTTCGCGTCCCACAGGACACCTACACTGCATCCACCACTCAGATGATCTACGACCAATTTGGCACCAAATGTTAGCCCTTCCTCTGCCATTTATTGTCTAAGTCTCAATGAATTCAAGAACATCTTGAGCAAGGCACATTTCAAATAGTAAGAGGGCGAGTGAATGAGCAGTTTGAAGGGCGAGTGACGGGCGCAGATCCACGCATCGGGCCGGTCCTGTTCCAGGACAACCAGCGGCCGATCTACAATCCCCTCCGCTTTGCCTCCGCCGACTATCAGCCCAACTTCGGCCCCGTCCGGGTCCCCCTCAACGCCAGCCTCATCTTCACCATGGAAGAGGTTCTCTCTCCTCTTCCCTGCCAATAGACTAGGCTGAGCAAAGGGACTACCGTGGTGATTTATGCATACCCTTTTTCAAACAACTATAACTCAAGATGTACTCAATATTTTTTAGTGAAAAAAGGGTATGCATAAATCACCCACCCCACGGTAATAGGTGCGAGCAGCATGCGCCGGGAGTCCGCAGTGCACCTACGACTATCTGATGACCGGCCAGCGGGAGATTGCCCTCACCACCCTCAACAATCATAATCGATTTACTCAGGCTTCTCAGCCCTCCCCATTTTTCGGCATTTGTGAAAGAAGTTGTGGATGCAGATGCAGCGGCAAGGTTCAAGGCACCTAGTCTCCTGCGGCCCGCTGCTCAAGAAGGAGGGCGTCATCAAAACCCCGCCCGCCCAGAACTATCTGGACGGCGACGTTGTCACCTTCTCCTGCAAGCCCAACTGGCACCTCTCCTCCTCTCTCACTCCCATAACCCCTTCAAACCTCCAGCCTCACTCAGGTTCATCCACGGAGAGACGGAGCGACGGTGTATCAATGGGACTTGGACGCCGGGCTGGTGGGCCTGGTGCCGCGACCGGGAGCTGGAGTATGCGCTGAAGTGGGTGACGGGGATCTGCGTCATCATCCTTTTCTTCCTCATCGTTACCGCCATCTTCTGCTGCTGCTGGCGTCGCCGCGTTCGCCTGCAGGTCACTCCTCTCTCTTGAGTTTCCTGGCCTTAGCCTAGGTGAATGGATGCAGGAGGAGCGAGGCTATAGGCCGGCAGAAACGAAGGAGCCGCTCAGGCCTCCGCCTCCTCTAATGCCCCACACTGAGCCCTACCTGGACAGACCCCCAGGACTCATCCGCCCGCCCGACTACAACGGCAATCCTGCCAACACCTCCGGTACTTTCTTCCTTTCCCAATCAGCCTCAAATGTTCAAAAATGCTTTCTGCTATTTGATAAGGGTGCAAAGGAGGTGTATGCGAAGGGTGATTGAGGCCGGAGCTTTGACGACTTTGAGCGTGAGCCAGTGCGCGTGGGGCTGATAAACGGGCGCAATACGCCTCCGAGGGCTCACCTCACCGAGACCTCTGCCTAGATTCCTCATCCCTCATGTCAATCAAAGAATGTTCTCAATCTGTTATGCCTTTATTCTGTTCTAACTTTCTGTCCTATCGGAGCTTCAAGCTGACAGACTTTGCATTCCACGCTGTACAGATAATTTACTCATTTTATTTTCGGCTGCATGAGTGAAAGAGTTTGTACTGCCAGTTGATTTTTCTAGGCCTGACCTGTGATGTCGTGTACAGTTAGGCTCTGGCTATTTCTGTTTGTTTCCTTTTTCATATCTTCTTTTTGATATAATATATTTACTGAGAAAAGCGAGAAGTCTATCAGGTTTAAAATTTTCTACCATGGCATATTTACCAAATCAAATATCCAGAAGCATTTAAAAATAAAAAAATTCAAAAAACTTTACTACAAAAAATTATAGCGGCTAAAATATGAGCGGCTAAAAATTGAAAGGCAGAACAATATATCAGCTTTTTGGACGTGGACGGAATCGCAATTTCGTAGCGCTAAACTTGGACTTGCTCATGCTGGGCAGTTGAACGAGCTCCTCAAGTGTAGAGCTGGCGATGTCTGGCAGCATCACTTCCGGCATCGGTGGAGCAGCAGGAGGCGTTGTCTCCATTACACCCTCCATCTCTGGCCCCTCCATCCCCATCCTTTCCTTCTGAATAAACTTTGAAAGTGACATTTCAAGCGCATATATTTATTAGGAACAATTTGTGAGTAGGTTGAGGCGCTGGGAGAGGAGGGCGTGAAGAGCGGCAGTTTGCAGATGGCCGATAGCTTCAGCTGGCAGTACGCGTCATTCCAGCCCTTCAGCCAAGTTTTTGGCCGAGAGGATGAGTTGGAAGAAACAGAACCTGAGCCACGGGAGCTAGGGCTACTGGGGCGTTGGGTGGTGGAGGGAAGGCGAGGGCGGAGACCTGGGTGCAGAATTCGAAGCCCCCTAAGCAGTTCGGCTCCCCGGCGTGCCATCGTGCGTAGTCCAAGGGACTCCCGTCCGACCAGACTAGGCCTGAGCTGCACTCCTCAAAAGCAGCGATTTGGCTCCATTGCAAAGAGGCGGTAGTGAAGTGACATTGCTGAGACGGCGAAGGCCGATGAAAGCGCCGATGTTGGGGAAGGCAGTGAGATTGGCCAGGTCCATGGCCAGAGCGTGAACGATGCTGCGCTCCTCGAAATCGTGGACGGAGGCCAGATCTCCACCGCTGATCTCTGAGCACGAGCCTCTCCCACTCTCCCAACTCTGCCTGTCATAAATGCTTTTTCTTTGAAAAAAGTTTCCCTATCTTTTTCTTATCTTTTTCTTTCATTCAGAAACATTCTTGGACTGAAGTCTAATTTGTAGCAAGTAGATAGCTAATTGTAAGCTGGTAAATGACAAACTAACAAATTCAATGTTGAGCAACTAAAAGAAATTTAAATTAAATGTTTAATCAAACATGAATTGTCGTAATGAATGAATAGGTAATGAAACTTGTTGTCGACGCGCCAGTAAAGAAAGTAGCGCTGCTCTTGGCAGTCTTGAACGAGGCTCTGAGAGTTCATGCGATACATTCGCAGCAATTCTCGGCAGTTTCGCACCACTGAGTTTTGACAGTAGCAACGCAGCAGCTCCACAGACAACAAAAGACCATGCAGCAGAATTACTCTCATTCTTCAGGCATTCAGTCTCTGTTCAAGCGATTGCAATAATTTATCTTCATCAGTTTCGCAGTCTTGGTGTTTCGCATACTCATGGAATAACTCTATTCCAGTCCGTTTGGGGTCCCTTGGTGGGCTGGGCAATTCGACACTCCTATTTCCAGCCCATTCAAAGCTGACCCTTCAACTGAGTGGTGCCACCTACAGCCCCTGGCGTCAGTCAGAGCAATGTGGCCTCGTTTTTTCGTTGAAGGGCCACACGAAAGCACCAACGAAGTCCGGTTTTAGGCTAATTTTTTTCTTATCACAGTCTCCAAGTTCCAGATTCCTGCTCATTCGCTCCGACAAAACTGCAAAAATGCTCTGTCCTCGCTTGAAAAAGAAAATAAGCATCTAAAACACCCATTGCTGGCATTGATAGGCGCCACTGGCCTGCCGGCATTGGCCACAGGCGAAACTGCTGGTCGCTGCCTTATCTGAGGCTGCTGCACCACGCCTCCCGTCTTTGCTACCTGCCCATTCTTCTTGCACTCAATCTTGATGGAAAGTAGTAGTTGAATGAACATGATTTGGTGGTTGTGTCGCTTGGGCTGGGGGTGTGGGACGGATGGGTGCAGCGGAGACGCGCTTCTTTTGTTGTCTCTGGAAAGTCAACCTTGAACCTTGGAGGAAAGGGATTATGCGTAGTGAGTTTGACCTTTCTGTAAGTGAGAAGGAGATACGCGATGAGGACGACTAAGATGGTCAGGACACCGAATGGGATGAGTCCGATGGCGCCACCGTAGAACAGCTTAGGACCCGTTACTATCTTTAATTCATCATTTTACCATGTTTTTACTGATCAGAGGAAGTGAAAATGAGGGAAGCAGTGCCTGGTTGTAGAGGAAATCCCGGGTGCCCTGGTCCAAGTGCGCGGACTCATTGAGCCAAAACACAGGGATGATGACGTTGCGAACTTTCTGGAACTGCCTGGATCCCCCCCATCGACCTCTTTGGACAGGCTACGCATCGACAAATAGGAAACGAGATGGAGCGGTAGTTGGTCAGGGCGACGTTGATCTGAAGACGGCGGGCGAAGTTGACGCCGACGCCGGTGTTGGGCTCCAGGTCCACCACCGTCTTGTGCTCCTCCATCACCGGATGCACACCATCCACACTGTCCACCACTTTCTGCGGCGCGAACCTGGGAAATGAGGGGGGTGAGAGGCAACAAAGCTGTGAAAGGGGCTAGGACAGAAAGTGGGGCGAAGAAATGACGACGGGTGGGTTGCCGGATTGGCAGAGCGAAATGTCCAGCAGACCGTCGGGCAGGCAGGGCGACACTGGCATGCTGATGTTGTAGTAGTTCTGCAAGGATCGGAGGAGGAGATGGGAGAGGAGGAGGAAAAGGGGCCAACTTGTCGAGACCAGGGAGTATCCACGCAGAAGCCGACGTTCTCGGGGCTGGAGGAGGAGAAGACACGCGGTGGAACGCTGAAGCGATAGGAAGGAATGCCTTGGAACTCCACTTCGCTCTCAAACTCTACATAAATCGACCTGGAAGCAATATTTATGCGTTTAACTGCGGGAAAAGTAATTTTAGGAAAATTCTGTCGATACCAATTTCATAGCTTCTGCTCAATCAATGCAAGTCTAAGCCAAGTTTCTAACCGACAGATATCGGTGACAAATATGCTGGGCTTCGTGTCCTTCGTCACAAAAGGAGCAAATATGGTCCCGTCTGTAATAATTCTCAAATAAGCAGAAAGCGGCAATTTGAATAAAAGCTCCAAACCAGTCCCATTGATGGCCCTGGTCTGCGGGGTTCGCCACCAGGCCTGCGGCAGGCTCGGCTGCCCGTTCCAGGTCAGCACTCTGCCCACATCCGCCGTGTCGCCCTTCCCCGTCGCGACGCAGTACAACCCGTCGTTGCTGTCGTTTTTCTCAAACCCCTCATTTCCATCAGGCTCAATTGAACTGGGGCCAGGCAGACGCCGTAGAAGAAGCCCATGCGATTGGGCAGCGGCGGCAGCGTGATGTTGAGAGCTTTCAGGAGCCCCTGGAGAACTGGATTGGATCCGATGGAGAGGATGGGATCCGCGTAGCCCTGAGTGGAGAAGTGAATTGGAGAGGAGTGAGAGGGAGAGGGAAACTTTGTAGATGAGTTCCCCGACTGGCTTGCTGACAAAGGGCTTCTCGATGTTGCCTAGAACGCTGGAGGCTAGCTCGGCGAGGCCAGGATTCCCGGCCAATGTTTGGTTGAGCATCTGGGCCAGTAACTGAAACTCGAGCTTTGGATTTTTTATTTGTTAACTAAATAAAACGGAATTTTTCTACAACATAATTGTTTTCGTGCCCTATAAGAAGTGTTTGGAATAAAGTCAAGGTGAACCATAAGAACGACGTTGGGTACCGTCATTCTATCGCTCTCCTTGCAACCGCTGCAGGAGTATTCGGAGCTGAAGATGTACTTCTTGTTGTTCAGATAGCTGATTTTATCCCCTTCAAAGTCCAGGTCGTATTTCGTCTGCTTTTCTCTGCAGCAAAGGTATTGCTTTTTCCCATTAGCCATTTCCATCTCTTCTGAATCAAAGGAAGAACACGTATCCGTAGGGTCCCCGTTGGACGACAGCAGGCTTGGCGCCCAGGACCACCGCGGCAGGGTTGGTGACGTTGAAGAGGTAGAACTGCATGCTGATGGTGAACGGCGGGTGGGCCCAGATCTCTGCCGTGTGGCCGAGCTTCCCTCGAGACCCAGACAGCACCACTTGCTGTCATTCTTTCCTTTTCTCTCACCATCAGAGGAGCAGAGGACTAAGAACACTGGCCACGAGGCTGTGAATGATGGCTGGGAGGGTGAAGAGGAGGACGATGCCCAGGATGATGGCCAGCACCCCACCTACCAGGCAGCAAATGCTGCATGGTCGCTTCCAGCCCATCGTCTTCAATCAATCTATCATCCGTGTAGGAATACTTGAAGGGGTTGAGGAGGGAGTGGCAATGCAACTGGAGAAAGTGTCGCTGCTTGTTGACAGATGGGCTGGGCCTGCAGAGAGTCGTGCGTAAAGCGTTTTCATGGAGGCTGCCGCAAACAAGGCTTTGATAAGGGTTGCTCAGCCATCACATTTGCCATTCTTACTGCTTTTGCGTCAATTTTAATTTGCTCGAAAGCTGCGATCATGCTTAAGTAGCTGGTAATTGGGATTTTGCAGTATTTTGCAGTAAGCCATGCAGTATTTTTATTTTTTAGCTGTCAAAATATAGCTAAGACTTCGATTTTCTAAGTATTTTCAGGAGACAGGCCGTAGCAGTTACAGTCTCAATCAGAACTCCAAGAGCCAGAACTGTACCAGCAAGTCCGAAATACAGGTTCGGAGTAAACACCACCTATAAACACCTCATAACCTTCAGCCAGTATTTTCGGCAAATGACCTTTGAATAAAGTGTTCGAAGTGCATCCTCTGGCAGCCTGGCTGATTCGTTTAGCCAGAAGACGGGAATGATTACATTATTCACCTGCTGCAGCTGTCTGGAAACGTCCTCTAGTCGCAAGAAGTCAGATAGAGACAAAAAGTAGGACGAACGCAAAATGCTCATAGTGGTTGACGGCGAGGTTGATCTGCAGTCTGCGGGCGAGCAGCAGCCCGATCCCAGTTGACGGCTCTAGATCCACAGCCGTTTCATGCTCCGCACGGATGGGGTTGAGACCGCGCACACTTCGCACCACCTCTTCTGGCGCCGACCTTCACACCTTCACTGTCTTCTCAACTTGAAGCGAAGAAAGGGAGGTGATTGCAGAAAGTGGGGGAAGGAGACGATTAGGGGCGGGGCGCCGCTTTGGCAATGCGAGACGTCCAGCAGACCATCCGCCAAGCACTTCATCCCATCGACTTCCCTTTGCACCGAGTAGTAATCCTGCACAAGAACTGAGCTGCCAGCAGGATGGGATTTTGACAGATCAAGAAAGGATAGTTCCATCATGAGTCGGAAGGATGGAAGCTTGAGACTGTCGAATAGATGGACGAAGATAGATGATATTATTATATAGTGGGTTATACTAACCCAAAAAAGTATCTCTTATCTATATTTTACCTGCGATTGAAGTAGGGGAAATTTTTTATTCAGCTTAATTTGAAATCTACTTGCGACTGAAGTGGATGAAATTTTTGATGGCGTAGCGGCCCGAAGGGCCGCTCCGCTGTATATAGATGTAACTAAACTTTTGTCATTATACGTATATATATATATATATATCTGGAGATGCTGGCCCCGGGCGAATTCTCAACGGATCTTGGCAAACTTTTTTTTTCCTTAAAGGTAATCATATTTTAGGAAGATCTGGAGGGGTAGACCCGGATTTTGATCACTTGAAACAGTACTTTTTTTGGGTAGAACGGCTTGAAAATTGCAATATAGCGTTTTTGCGCTGTAGCACCTCTATTCTTCAGAATTGCACAGAAGACATTGGTTTTTTGATTTTTCATACAAATCATATATACCGATTCTAAATATGTGCTTACTTTTGAAAATGGTTGAGAAACCACAGACTTTACCTCTTGGGTGACAAACTTTCACGCACACCAATAGCATCAATAAACAGTAGAAGCTGAACGGGTAAAAATTGCACAGAAGTCATTGGTTTTTTGATTCACAAGTCATATATAAAGATTCTAAATATGTGCTTACTTTTGCAAATGGTCCAGAAACCACAGACTTTTCCTCTTGAGTGACAAACTTTCACGCTCACCAATATCATCAATAAACAGTAGTAGCTGAACGGTTGAAAGTTGCACAGAAGACATTGGTTTTTTGATTCACAAGTCATATATAACGATTCTAAATATGTGCTTACTTTTGAAAATGTTTAGAAAAACCACAGACTTTTCCTTTTGAGAGACAATGTGCACCTTCACAAATAGGTCACAATGAACATTTTCCTTTATTTTCAGGTGTTCCTACATGTAAAGTTGGAAGCGCTCCGCGGTCACCTATTGCGCTTTGCGCCATATACTTGTTTCTTAGGACTTAATTGCTCAGTTCTCTAATAAAAATGGATTAATTAAATGATAAGAGAGCACCTTACATTAATGGCAATTGATTTGGTCAAAATTTAGTTGGCTCCCATATTTCTAATAATTTACCCATTAGTTGAAATATAATTATATTTTTTTAATTTTTAAGTCCAAAATTTTGTCTATTTCTTCTAAGCTATTAAGATATGAAAGTCGAATTAGACCAAGGTAACAATTATTTGCAATGGAGAT
Source organism: Ptycholaimellus sp. GST1_10 (assembly GCA_030248095.1). Taxonomy (NCBI): domain Eukaryota; kingdom Metazoa; phylum Nematoda; class Chromadorea; order Chromadorida; family Chromadoridae; genus Ptycholaimellus; species Ptycholaimellus sp. GST1_10. Next base: position 11,780 of record JASANA010011668.1, read on the forward strand.
AGGTAGCAGAATCAGTTAAAAATTTTTTGATATGCATATTTTTTAAAAATGTTTTTACATTTTACTTTTTTTTGGAAGTTCCTACTTTAATACACACTTATTAGTATTTTGGCCAGGTGCTCTCTTATCATTAATTAATCCAGTTTTACATTGGACTGACGATAATTTTTACAGTACACATAGTTCACAGTCTAAGGTATAAAACTAATTTTTTGCTAAAGAAAAAATTTCATCCACTTCAGTCGCAAGTAGATTTCAAATTAAGAGCAATACGTAATCTGAACCAAGGTTAACATA
>JASANA010011670.1:0-21043 GCA_030248095.1 Ptycholaimellus sp. GST1_10
TGCTCCTTCTCAAACTTTCATTTTTTTTTGTATTTTTGACAGGAAGTAAAGCTCTTTTCTCCCAAATCGATTGCCCCGAGTGTAAATAATTTTTTTTTCTATTTTTCCAATACAATTAATTTCCAATTTTTTTTGTTCGCAAATAATTTCAAAGAGGATTTTTAATTTTAGAATTTTTTAAAAAGATAATTAATATTAATAAAAAAATTTTGACTAAATTTATAACACACACTTTAAAAAACAGACAAAAACAAAAATTTTATTTTTGCATGTTTGGCAAGCCAAAAGTAAGCTCTTTACTAAAAATCGATTGCCCAAGTGTAAAGTCAAGGAATTTCCCTCTTATTTTGTGTTTGCCAATAATTTTCCATAGCATTTATCATTTTTAAAACTTTTTAAATTAATTCATTTATTCATTAATTAACTTTTTAATACATATATATTTATTTATCTAATAAAATTTAGCTAAATATATAACCAACAATATAAAAAGGACATATATTTGACATAATTTTATTTTCGCATGTTTAAAGTTGAGGGAGAAAGGTACCATTCGGCAACAAGCTCTTTTCTCCCAAAAATCAACTGTGCTCAAAACAGGTAATTTTTCCTACTACTAATGGAATCTGCTGTGTCATCTGTATTTTGTTTGAGCGCGCATGAAAAGAGCCTTGGGAACTGCGCGCGAAAACAAAATGCAAATGCCCCACAAGCAGATTCCATTAAGAGAGGCAAAATTTCCTGGTCTTTATACACGGCGCAGTTGATTTTCGGAGAAAAGAGCTTACTTCGGCTTGCCTATGGTACCTTTTATAATTGGTACCATTGTAGGCCAAATGCCCTTTAAAATTGCCTCGACAAAAAAACCAATAAATAAATTTCGATGAGTGGGAATTGCCGCTCTAGTACCATTTTGTTTTTTTTGGCACGCAGTTCAGTGTCTCTTTCCATGCGCGCTCAAAAACAAAGTGCAGATGACGCAGCAGATTCCACTAGTAGAATTTTATTTCCTTCACTTTTCACCCCAGGCAATTCCAAATTTTGGAGAAAAGAGGCCCACATTTGGCCTGCCCATGGTACTGTATTTCTCCCACTTTTACAGAGAGCAATACGCAACTGAACCAAGAACATAGAATGGGATTGCTGCGCCTGTATGCCATGGCAGCCATGCATAGATTGCAGAGATGCAGCATCAGATTCCGTTTTCCTGTGCGGTATGCCATGCAGCCAATGCATAGGTTGCAGAGATGCATCATCAGATTCCATTTGTCTGTGCTGTTTGTCATGCCACCAATGCATAGGTTCCACAGATGCAGCATCAGAATCCGTTTGTCTGTGCGGTTTGCTGTGCAACAAATGCAAATCTTGCAGAGATGCAGCATTAAATTACGTTTGTCTGTGCTGTATGCCATGGCAGCCATGCATAGATTGCAGAGATGCAGCATCAGATTCCGTTTTCCTGTGCGGTATGCCATGCAGCCAATGCATAGGTTGCAGAGATGCATCATCAGATTCCATTTGTCTGTGTTGTTTGTCATGCCACCAATGCATAGGTTCCACAGATGCAGCATCAGAATCCGTTTGTCTGTGCGGTTTGCTGTGCAACAAATGCATGTTGCAAAGATGCAGAGCGTCAGATTCCGTTTGTCAATGCTGTTTGCCATGCCACCCATGCATAGGTTGCAGAGATGCAGCATCAGATTCTGTTTATCTGTGATATATGCCATGTAACCCATGTATATGTGGCAGAGATGCATTGTCAGATTCCGTTTATCTGTGCTGTTTGCCATGTAACCCATGCATAGATTGCATAAGAATGTAGCATCAGATTCTGTTGTATCTGTGATGTATGCCATGTAACCCATGTATATGTGGCAGAGATGCATATTGTCAGATTTTAGCTTAACTGTGCTGTATGCCATGTAAACTATGCATAGGTTGCAGAGATGCAGCATTAGATTACGTTTATATGTGCTGTTTGCGTTGTAACCCATGCATAGGTTGCATAGATGCAGCATCAGATTCCGTTTTTCTGTGCGGTATGCCATGCAGCCAATGCATAGGTTGCAGAGAATCATGATCAGATTCCATTTGTCTGTGCTGTTTTGTCATGCCACCAATGCATAGGTTCCACAGATGTCAGCATCAGAATCCGTTTGTCTGTGCGGTTTGCTGTGCAACAATTGCAAATGTTGCAGAGATGCAGCATCAGATTCCGTTTGTCAGTGCTGTTTGCCATGCCACCCATGCATAGGTTGCAGAGATGCAGCATCAGATTCTGTTTATCTGTGATGTATGCCATGTAACCCATGTATATGTGGCAGAGAAGAGTGCATTGTCAGATTCCGTTTATCTGTGCTGTTTGCCATGTAACCCTCATGTATAGGTCCCTGCATAGATGCAGCATCAGATTCTGTTTATCTGTGATGTATGCCATGTAACCCATGTATATGTGGCAGAGATGCATTGTCAGATTCCGTTTAACTGTGCTGTATGCCATGTAAACTATGCATAGGTTGCAGAGATACAGCATTAGATTACGTTTATATGTGCTGTTTGCGTTGTAACCCATGCATAGGTTGCATAGATGCAGCATCATATTCTGTTTTTCTGTGCGGTATGCCATGCAGCCAATGCAGGTTGGAGATGCATCATCAGATTCCATTTGTCTGTGCTGTTTGTCATGCCACCAATGCATAGGTTCCAGCAGATGCAGCATCAGAATCCGTTTGTCTGTGCGGTTTGCTGTGCAACAAATGCAAATCTTGCAGAGATGCAGCATCAGATTCCGTTTGTCAGTGCTGTTTGCCATGCCACCCATGCATAGGTTGCAGAGATGCAGCATCAGATTCTGTTTATCTGTGATGTATGCCATGTAACCCATGTATATGTGGCAGAGATGCATTGTCAGATTCCGTTTAACTGTGCTGTATGCCATGTAAACTATGCATAGGTTGCATATATGCAGCATCAGATTCCGTTTTTCTGTGCGGTATGCCATGCAGCCAATGCATAGGTTGCAGAGATGCATCATCAGATTCCATTTGTCTGTGCTGTTTGTCATGCCACCAATGCATAGGTTCCACAGATGCAGCATCAGAATCCGTTTGTCTGTGCGGTTTGCTGTGCAACAAATGCAAATCTTGCAGAGATGCAGCATTAAATTACGTTTGTCTGTGCTGTATGCCATGGCAGCCATGCATAGATTGCAGAGATGCAGCATCAGATTCCGTTTTCCTGTGCGGTATGCCATGCAGCCAATGCATAGGTTGCAGAGATGCATCATCAGATTCCATTTGTCTGTGCTGTTTGTCATGCCACCAATGCATAGGTTCCACAGATGCAGCATCAGAATCCGTTTGTCTGTGCGGTTTGCTGTGCAACAAATGCAAATCTTGCAGAGATGCAGCATCAGATTCCGTTTGTCAGTGCTGTTTGCCATGCCACCCATGCATAGGTTGCAGAGATGCAGCATCAGATTCTGTTTATCTGTGATGTATGCCATGTAACCCATGTATATGTGGCAGAGATGCATTGTCAGATTCCGTTTATCTGTGCTGTTTGCCATGTAACCCATGCATAGGTTGCATAGATGCAGCATCAGATTCTGTTTATCTGTGATGTATGCCATGTAACCCATGTATATGTGGCAGAGATGCATTGTCAGATTCCGTTTAACTGTGCTGTATGCCATGTAAACTATGCATAGGTTGCAGAGATGCAGCATTAGATTACGTTTATATGTGCTGTTTGCGTTGTAACCCATGCATAGGTTGCATAGATGCAGCATCAGATTCCGTTTTTCTGTGCGGTATGCCATGCAGCCAATGCATAGGTTGCAGAGATGCATCATCAGATTCCATTTGTCTGTGCTGTTTGTCATGCCACCAATGCATAGGTTCCACAGATGCAGCATCAGAATCCGTTTGTCTGTGCGGTTTGCTGTGCAACAAATGCAAATCTTGCAGAGATGCAGCATCAGATTCCGTTTGTCAGTGCTGTTTGCCATGCCACCCATGCATAGGTTGCAGAGATGCAGCATCAGATTCTGTTTATCTGTGATGTATGCCATGTAACCCATGTATATGTGGCAGAGATGCATTGTCAGATTCCGTTTATCTGTGCTGTTTGCCATGTAACCCATGCATAGGTTGCATAGATGCAGCATCAGATTCTGTTTATCTGTGATGTATGCCATGTAACCCATGTATATGTGGCAGAGATGCATTGTCAGATTCCGTTTAACTGTGCTGTATGCCATGTAAACTATGCATAGGTTGCAGAGATGCAGCATTAGATTACTTTTATCTGTGCTGTTTGCCATGTAACCCATGCATAGGTTGCATAGATGCAGCATCAGATTCCGTTTTTCTGTGCGGTATGCCATGCAGCCAATGCATAGGTTGCAGAGATGCATCATCAGATTCCGTTTGACTGTGCTGTCTGCCATGGCATACAGCACAGACACCAACTGTAATTTAATGCTGCACCTCTGCAAGATTTGCATTTGTTGCACAGCAAACCCCGCAAAGGACAAACGGATTCTGCATGCCCCTGCATCTGTGGAACCTATGCATTGGTGGCATGACAAACAGCACAGACAAATGGAATCTGATGATGCATCTCTGCAACCTATGCATTGGCTGCATGGCATACCGCACAGAAAAACGGAATCTGATGCTGCATATATGCAACCTATGCATAGTTTACATGGCATACAGCACAGTTAAACGGGAATCTGACAATGCTGCCATATACATGGGTTACATGGCATACATCACAGATAAACAGAATCTGATGCTGCACTCTGGGAACCTACGGCATGGGTGGCATGGCAAACAGCACTGACAAACGGAATCTGAAATGCTGCATCTCTGCAAGATTTGCATTTGTTGCACAGCAAACCGCACAGACAAACGGATTCTGATGCTGCATCTGTGGAACCTATGCATTGGTGGCATGACAAACAGCACAGACAAATGGAATCTGATGATGCATCTCTGCAACCTATGCATTGGCTGCATGGCATACCGCACAGGAAAACGGAATCTGATGCTGCATCTCTGCAATCTATGCATGGCTGCCATGGCATACAGCACAGACAAACGTAATTTAATGCTGCATCTCTGCAACATATGCATTGGCTGCACGGCATACAGCACAGACAAATGGATTCTGATGCTGCATCTGTGGAACCTATGCATTGGTGGCATGACAAACAGCACAGACAAATGGAATCTGATGATGCATCTCTGCAACCTATGCATTGGCTGCATGGCATACCACACAGAAAAACGTAATCTAATGCTGCATCTCTGCAACCTATGCATAGTTTACATGGCATACAGCGCAGAGTTAAACGGAATCTGACAATGCATCTCTGCCACATATACATGGGTTACATGGCATACATCACAGATAAACAGAATCTGATGCTGCATCTATGCAACCTATGCATTGGCTGCATGGCATACCGCACAGGAAAACGGAATCTGACAATGCATCTCTGCCACATATACATGGGTTACATGGCATACATCACAGATAAACAGAATCTGATGCTGCATCTCTGCAACCTATGCATGGGTGGCATGGCAAACAGCACTGACAAACGGAATCTGATGCTGCATCTCTGCAAGATTTGCATTTGTTGCACAGCAAACCGCACAGACAAACGGATTCTGATGCTGCATCTGTGGAACCTATGCATTGGTGGCATGACAAACAGCACAGACAAATGGAATCTGATGATGCATCTCTGCAACCTATGCATTGGCTGCATGGCATACCGCACAGGAAAACGGAATCTGATGCTGCATATATGCAACCTATGCATAGGTTACATGGCAAACAGCACAGATAAACGTAATCTGATAATGCATCTCTACAACATATACATGGGTTACATGGCATATAACACAGATAAAAGAATCTGATGCTGCATCTCTACAACCTATGCATTGGTTACATGACATAAGCACAGACAAATGTAATCTGATGATGCATCTCTGCAACATATGCATTGGTTGCATGGCATACAGAATATAAAAACAGATTCTGATGCTGCATCTATGCAACCTATGCATGGGTTACATTGGCATACATCACAGATAAACAGAATCTGATGCTGCATCTCTGCAACCTATGCATGGGTGGCATGGCAAACAGCACAGACAAACGTAATCTGATGCTGCATCTCTACAGATTTGATTTGTTGCAAGAAAAGAAAGTTTGTGTGTTGTGGAACCTATGCATTGGTGGCATGACAAACAGCACAGACAAATGTAATCTGATGATGCATCTCTACAACTCTATGCATTGGCTACATGACATACCCCCCCACCACAACCAAAAACAAAAATATCATCTCTGCCTATGCATCTCATCATACCCAGAAAAAATAAATCTGATGCTACATATATACAACCTATGCATAGGTTACATGGCATACAGCACAGATAAACGTAATCTGATACTGCATCTCTGCCACATATACATGGGTTACATTGCATACATCACAGACAAACAGAATCCCCCCAACATGATGCTGCATCTCTGCAACCTATGCATGGGTACATTGGCAAACAGCACAGATAAACGGAATCTGATGCTGCATCTCTGGCAACCTATGCATTGGTTTCATGGCATACAGCACAGATAAACGGAAACTGATGCTGCATCTCTCATCCCTGCCTGGCATACGCACAGACAACCTACCCCTGCATTTGTTACATGGCAAACCTCACAGACAAACAGAATCTGATGCTGCATCTATGCAACCTATGCATGGGTTACATGACAAACAGCACAGATGAAACAGAGAATCTAATGATGCATCTCTTCCAAATGCAACCTATGCATAGTTTACATGGCATACAGCACAGTTCTCTCTTCTCTCTCCCTTCGTCCTCCCCCCCCCAAACGGAATCTGACAATGCATCTCTGCCACATATACATGGGTTACATGGCATACATCACAGATAAACAGAATCTGATGCTGCATCTATGCAACCTATGCATGGGTTACATGGCAAACAGCACTGACAAACGGAATCTGATGCTGCATCTCTGCAAAATTTGCATTTGTTGCACAGCAAACCGCACAGACAAACGGATTCTGATGCTGCATCTGTGGAACCTATGCATTGGTGGCATGACAAACAGCACAGACAAATGGAATCTGATGATGCATCTCTGCAACCTATGCATTGGCTGCATGGCATAGCGCACAGAAAAACGGAATCTGATGCTGCATATATGCAACCTATGCATAGTTTACATGGCATACAGCACAGTTAAACGGAATCTGACAATGCATCTCTGCCACATATACATGGGTTACATGGCATACATCACAGATAAACAGAATCTGATGCTGCATCTCTGCAACCTATGCATGGGTGGCTGGCTGCACCGCATTTTCTCTCTCTCTTTTCTCTTTGCTTTGGCTGACAACCCCTTTTTGGCGATGCTCTTTCTTTCTGCTGCCTGCTCACCAGACAACGTTGCTCTTCGTCTTCCAGCAACCCCGAAGCTATTCATTGGTGGAAAGCACAGAAACGGAATCTGATGCTGCATCTCTGCAACCTATGCATGGGTTGCATGGCAAACAGCACAGATAAACGTAATCTGATGCTGCATCTCTGCAACCTATGCATAGTTTACATGGCATACAGCACAGTTAAACGGAATCTGACAATGCATCTCTGCCACATATACATGGGAAAAAATATTTTTACATGGCATACATCACAGATAAACAGAATCTGATGCTGCATCTCTGCAACCTATGCATGGGTTGCATGGCAAACAGCACTGACAAACGGAATCTGATGCTGCATCTCTGCAAGATTTGCATTTGTTGCACAGCAAACCGCACAGACAAACGGATTCTGATGCTGCATCTGTGGAACCTATGCATTGGTGGCATGACAAACAGCACAGACAAATGGAATCTGATGATGCATCTCTGCAACCTATGCATTGGCTGCATGGCATACCGCACAGAAAAACGGAATCTGATGCTGCATCTATGCAACCTATGCATGGGTTACAACGCAAACAGCACATATAAACGTAATCTAATGCTGCATCTCCCCCCCCCCCCCCTGCAACCTATGCATAGTTTACATGGCATACAGCACAGTTAAACGGAATCTGACAATGCATCTCTGCCACATATACATGGGTTACATGGCATACATCACAGATAAACAGAATCTGATGCCCCCCGCCGGCCGCGCCGCCCCCCCCCCCCCGCCCCCCGCCCCGCCCCGCATCTGCATCTATGCAACCTATGCATGGGTTACATGGCAAACAGCACAGATAAATGTAATCTAATGCTGCATCTCTGCAACCTATGCATAGTTTACATGGCATACAGCACAGTTAAACGGAATCTGACAATGCATCTCTGCCACATATACATGGGTTACATGGCATACATCACAGATAAACAGAATCTGATGCTGCATCTATGCAACCTATGCATGGGTTACATGGCAAACAGCACAGATAAAATGTAATCTAATGCCGCATATATGCAACCTATGCATAGTTTACATGGCATACAGCACAGTTAAACGGAATCTGACAATGCATCTCTGCCACATATACATGGGTTACATGGCATACATCACAGATAAACAGAATCTGATGCTGCATCTCTGCAACCTATGCATGGGTGGCATGGCAAACAGCACTGACAAACGGAATCTGATGCTGCATCTCTGCAAGATTTGCATTTGTTGCACAGCAAACCGCACAGACAAACGGATTCTGATGCTGCATCTGTGGAACCTATGCATTGGTGGCATGACAAACAGCACAGACAAATGGAATCTGATGATGCATCTCTGCAACCTATGCATGGGTTACATGGCAAACAGCACGAATACCCCACAGTAAAACGCAATTCCCCTGATGGGTACCTGCATCTATTGCATCTGCCCTATGCATGGGCTACAACGCAAACACGCACATATAAACGTAATCTGATGCTGCATCTCTGCAACCTAGCAGGGACAGGCAAAGCACAGAAAACGAATCAATGCGCATTCTTACACCTATGCATAGTTTACATGGCATACAGCACAGTTAAACGGAATCTGACAATGCATCTCTGCCACATATACATGGGTTACATGGCATACATCACAGATAAACAGAATCTGATGCTGCATCTCTGCAACCTATGCATGGGTGGCATGGCAAACAGCACTGACAAACGTAATTTAATGCTGCATCTCTGCAAGATTTGCATTTGTTGCACAGCAAACCGCACAGACAAACGGATTCTGATGCTGCATCTGTGGAACCTATGCATTGGTGGCATGACAAACAGCACAGACAAATGGAATCTGATGATGCATCTCTGCAACCTATGCATTGGCTGCATGGCATACCGCACAGAAAAACGGAATCTGATGCTGCATCTATGCAACCTATGCATGGGTTACAACGCAAACAGCACATATAAACGTAATCTAATGCTGCATCTCTGCAACCTATGCATAGTTTACATGGCATACAGCACAGTTAAACGGAATCTGACAATGCATCTCTGCCACATATACATGGGTTACATGGCATACATCACAGATAAACAGAATCTGATGCTGCATCTATGCAACCTATGCATGGGTTACATGGCAAACAGCACAGATAAATGTATCTATGCTGCATCTCTGCAACCTATGCATAGTTTACATGGCATACAGCACAGTTAAACGGAATCTGACAATGCATCTCTGCCACATATACATGGGTTACATGGCATACATCACAGATAAACAGAATCTGATGCTGCATCTATGCAACCTATGCATGGGTTACATGGCAAACAGCACAGATAAATGTAATCTAATGCTGCATCTCTGCAACCTATGCATAGTTTACATGGCATACAGCACAGTTAAACGGAATCTGACAATGCATCTCTGCCACATATACATGGGTTACATGGCATACATCACAGATAAACAGAATCTGATGCTGCATCTCTGCAACCTATGCATGGGTGGCATGGCAAACAGCACTGACAAACGGAATCTGATGCTGCATCTCTGCAAGATTTGCATTTGTTGCACAGCAAACCGCACAGACAAACGGATTCTGATGCTGCATCTGTGGAACCTATGCATTGGTGGCATGACAAACAGCACAGACAAATGGAATCTGATGATGCCATCTCTGCAACCTATGCATTGGCTGCATGGCATACCGCACAGAAAAACGGAAATCTGATGCTGCATCTATCCAACCTAAGCATGGGTGACAACGCACACATCACAAATACACCTAATCAAATGCTGCATCACTGCAACCTATGCATAGTTTACATGGCATACAGCACAGTTAAACGGAATCTGACAATGCATCTCTGCCACATATACATGGGTTCCATGGCATACACACAGAAACGATCTGATGCTCATCTCTGCTTACATAGGCATGGGTACATGGCGCACAGATAAACAGAATCTGATGCTGCATCTCTGCAACCTATGCATGGGTTACATGGCAAACAGCACAGATAAACGTAATCTGACAATGCATCTCTGCCACATATACATGGGTTACATGGCATACATCACAGACAAACAGAATCTGATGCTGCATCTCTGCAAGCCTATGCATGGGTTACATGGCAAACAGCACAGACAAACGTAATCTAATGCTGCATCTCTGCAACCTATGCATAGTTTACATGGCATACAGCACAGTTAAACGGAATCTGACAATGCATCTCTGCCACATATACATGGGTTACATGGCATACATCACAGATAAACAGAATCTGATGCTGCATTCTCCTGCAACCTATGCATGGGTGGCATGGCAAACAGCACTGACAAACGGAATCTAATGCTGCATCTCTGCAAGATTTGCATTTGTTGCACAGCAAACCGCACAGACAAACGGATTCTGATGCTGCATCTGTGGAACCTATGCATTGGTGGCGTGACAAACAGCACAGACAAATGGAATCTGATGATGCATCTCTGCAACCTATGCATTGGCTACATGGCATACCGCACACACAAAAACGGAATCTGATGATGCATCTCTGCAACCTATGCATGGGTTACATGGCAAACAGCACAGATAAACGTAATCTAATGCTGCATCTCTGCAACCTATGCATAGTTTACATGGCATACAGCACAGTTAAACGGAATCTGACAATGCATCTCTGCCACATATACATGGGTTACATGGCATACATCACAGATAAACAGAATCTGATGCTGCATCTATGCAACCTATGCATGGGTTACATGGCAAACAGCACAGATAAACGTAATCTAATGCTGCATCTCTGCAACCTATGCATAGTTTACATGGCATACAGCACAGTTAAACGGAATCTGACAATGCATCTCTGCCACATATACATGGGTTACATGGCATACCGCACAGAAAAACGGAATCTGATGCTGCATCTATGCAACCTATGCATGGGTGGCATGGCAAACAGCACTGACAAACGGAATCTAATGCTGCATCTCTGCAACCTATGCATAGTTTACATGGCATACAGCACAGTTAAACGGAATCTGACAATGCATCTCTGCCACATATACATGGGTTACATGGCATACATCACAGATAAACAGAATCTGATGCTGCATCTATGCAACCTATGCATGGGTTACATGGCAAACAGCACAGATAAACGTAATCTAATGCTGCATCTCTGCAACCTATGCATAGTTTACATGGCATACAGCACAGTTAAACGGAATCTGACAATGCATCTCTGCCACATATACATGGGTTACATGGCATACATTTCTCCCTCTCTCTCCTTTCCCCCCTCCCTCTCTCACTCCACTAAACACCACATACCCAAGTCTGCTCTCTTCTGGTATCCCCCGCCCCTAAACACAATACTTGCGGTTGAAACATGTACCACTGTGTCTCCTCCCAGCTGGTGGGAGTGGCGGAGCTGGCCTGTCTGGTACTGCTCACACTGGACCACCCTCCACCACCATGGCCCTTATGACCATTGGTCTCAGCTTTCGATAACACTGCCCACATATTGTCCATCCTCCCATTTCCTCTCATCCCACACACTCCATCCTCCCACTCACTCTTCTGCAGCACCCCCAGCAACCACTACTTCTGAGCTCCTCATGGCTCTGGTGTTAGGAGGGCAGCACAGGCACTCTCTGCCGTTGGCTGCTCCAACATGGAGGCAGCCATCAGCACACTCATTGGACTTGCTTTCTACTCCCAACCCTGTTCATCATTCTTCTTCCATGCACAGCCACAGCCATCTGCTTACCCACACAATTCGCCTTCACACACTCCATCCTCCCACTCACTCTTCTCCAAAACTCCAGCTACCACTTCTTCTGAGCTCCTCATGGCTCTGGAGAAAGGAAAGCAGCGCACACACTCTCCGCCGTTGGCTGATCCAACCAGGAGACAGCTGTCAGCATACAAATCATACTCGCTTTCTACACCATACCCAGTTCATCATTCTTCTCATGCACGGCCACAACCATCTGCTCATCCATACCACTCGCCTTCACAAACTCCATCCTCCCATTCACTCTTCTCCTACACTCCAGCTACCACTTGTTCTGTGCTCCTTATGCATAGGTTGCAGCAATGCAGCATCAGATTCCGTTTGTCTGTGCTGTATGCCATGGCACCCATGCATAGGAGGCAGAGATGCAGCATCAGATTCCGTTTGTCTGTGCTGTAAGCCATGGCTCCCATTCATAGGTGGCAGAGATGCATTATTTGATTCCGTTTGTCTGTGTTGTTTGCTGTGCAGTCAATGCAAATGTTACAGAGATGCAGCATCAGCAGCCGATTAAAGTAATCTAGTGCTGCACTACCCCTAGTGCACTAGGGGTAGTCCACTGGGTAGTGCACTAGGTTTAGAACAATAGGTAGTGCACTACCCTAGTGCATTAAAGTATCGAACGCTATTGCTAGTGCACTAGGTAGTGCACTAGGTTGTACACTAGATGAAGTTAATAATGAATAGGCACATTTATGGCAATTCTATGTCACCTAAAGGCATCACACACTAAATATCGGTAACACAATTCATTGTAATGAGGAAATAACTACTCATCACACCACCATTCTTATTGCTGCTTACTTTACAAATGGCATTGGTTTAGATGCTATGGTCACATCACTGCTGCCCATAAGCGTGGGAAAACACAACAGCCAGGATGCATCTCATCAAGTGGGTATTTGGTTCATGGACAAAATTCAATGAAAAAGCAAAATTAATGTAGGACTGTTACTATTTTAGTCTTTACATGCCTATGCCTTTACTATACTTAGTCTTTACTAGGGTTGGGAAGTTCCCTTCCATAAACGGACTTAAGGACAATTTAGTTGTTGATGAACTGAGCCTTTCTTTAAATAAACACCTTCAAAAGTTTTGCGTGTTAAATTATTGGGCTAGGTGGTTTTAGATGCATTTGTTTGTTAAATGGAACATTTTTAACGTTTTTCAATTTTTGAGGAATAATCCACATTTTAATTTTCCATATGAAACAAAGCAAGTCGCATCAAGTCTTAGGGACCAATAGGGGTCAGTAGTGGCCAATTTTGAGACATTTCACCCATGTAAAAGGAGAATATATGTGATTTGCAAACGCACTACCCCCCTCCTAGCCACCTCCGGAGGTGACTATCCCTAGTGCCCTAGTGCCCTAGTGCACTACCCCCTAGTGCAATACCATACTTTAATGCACTACCCCCTCCTAGTGCACTACCCCCTTAAGCATTGCTAGGATAGTGCACTACCCCTAGTGCACTATGTTACTTTAATCGGCTGCAGATTCCGATTGTCTGTGATATTTGCCGTGCAGCAAATGCATATGTTGCAGAGATGCAGCATCAGATTCCGTTTGTCAGTGCTGTTTGCCATGCCACCCATGCATAGGTTGCAGAGATGCTGCATCAGATTATGTTTATCTGTGATGTATGCCATGTAACCCATGTATATGTGGCAGAGATGCATTGTCAGATTCTGTTTAACTGTGCTGTATGCCATGTAAACTATGCATAGGTTGCAGAGATGCAGCATTAGATTACGTTTATCTGTGCTGTTTGCCATGTCACCCATGCATAGGTTGCATAGATGCAGCATCAGATTCCGTTTGTCAGTGCTGTTTGCCATGCCACCCATGCATAGGTTGCAGAGATGCTGCATCAGATTATGTATTTCTGTGCTGTTTGCCATGCAACCAATGCATAGGTTACACTGAGGCAGCATCAGTTTCCGTTTGTCTGTGCTGTTTGCCATGTCACCCATTCATAGGTTGCAGAGATGCAGTATCAGATTCCATTTGTGTGCTGTATGCCATGCAGCCAATGCATAGGTTACACAGATGCACCATCAGTTTCCGTTTGACTGTGCTGTATGCGTTCGCTTGTATCCCATCCGACTGGCCCTTATTTAAAAGGTGGGGAGTTTTATCCTTCTCTCACTTGCTGTACCACAGTCACTGCTACAACTGCAGCAATAGTCTGGAGCGTCTTAGGAATAAAAGCAAGAGTGAGGCTGGGAGGCTAGAGCAATACCAGAGGAACTGTTATGGAAAAGGCTGCCCTTCCCTCCTAGAGATGCCCTTTGCGCCCATGACCTCCAGGACCAACAATTAGATCATACCTTTTTCATTGCAAAAAGAATCAAGGCAATTGAAACTTTCAGTGAGGAACAATAGACTTATCAGTGTCAATTTTAAGATCTAGCACTCAGCCCAAAAAGGTACACTTGGGTTGATAAGAGGGACTAGGTACTGATGGTCACATTGATTGAGTTTTTCTGTGCAGAGCAAAAGAGCCTTATATTTTTTAATATCTAGCAATAATCCCAAAAACATACACTTAGGTCAAAGAGAGGAGCTCGGCACTGGTACTTTGCTAAAGCTTCGTTTGCGCCTGCCCTATAGGCTCTCTGCAAGCGCTGCAAGTTGGAATTTACAAATTTCGCACAGCTGAAGGCCACCTGCCGCGGAAGGCAGGGCAGTCAGAGCTCCGGATGCCAAAGGGCATGGGTGTGGAGGCCCCAGAGCGTAGCCTAGCATGCTTTGCAGCAAAGTGTAGGGGCCATAGCACCCATGCCCAGAGGCCGGAGGAGCTCTGGCGCCCTGCCCGATGTGGCGGGCGGCCAAGCCCAGCTTAATCAGTTACCCCATTTTCGTGTCCATCTTTCCGCATATGCATATGTCATTCTGGGGCCTGGGCTCCGCGGTTTTTCAACCAAATTGGCTAAAATTTTGCATGAAGGTTTGCCTGGGTGGTATCTCTAGGCTTTTTTGGTGCTTGCGCAATTTTGTGTTTTTCGCCCAAAACCTAAAATTTTGATGTTTCATAATACCAAAAATCATAAATCGCTGCTTTTTCAACAAAATTGGCTGAAATTCTGCATGAAAGTATGTCTAAGTGGTGGCTTGTGGCCTTTATTTGGGTTTTGCAAATTTTTTTGGTTTTTTTCCAAAACTTAGTATTTTGATGTTTCAAAATAGAAAAATTCATAACTCCCTGGTTTTAAACGAATGCAGCTGAAATTTTGCTTGAAGGTCCATCTAGGGGGTGGCTTTGGATCATTATTTGGGCTTCGGGAAATATTTGGGATTTTCTCTAAAACATAGAATTTTCATGTTTCAAAATTGAAAAAATCATAAAAATTGTGTTATCAACCAAATTGGCTGAAATTTGCTCATGTAGCTTGACAATATTGCTTGGAAGAGAGGCTGAGCATCTTGGCGATAGCCAAGAATACCTTGTTATATTTGAAATGTCAATTTTTAGGATTTGGGGGGCATTTTTCAATAATAAGGCCCTTGAGCAAGCTGGTAGGTTCAGCAGTCTTCAGCTGCCCCTCTTTCTTCTCAAAGGAAAAACAAAGCTGGTCTTGTAATAAACAGAGGACTGCGCAGATTGTGCTCTCCATGCAAGCACTGTACTAGTTCATCATAACTCTGCTGCTATTCAAAAATCATGATTGGAGAGCTGGTGTTTGGTCGGGCTGGGAGGAGCATTTTTAAAAATCATAGTTTTTGTTTGGCAGCAAAAGATGACGCTAATTGGAACAGGATTGAAGGTTTTATCAATTTAGCAGAATGAAACAGCAGTGTAGACAGAAAAAATATTCGGGTGCTGATTTTGGGATGCTGATGGAGGATGAATGATAGGAGGGATAGGCTTAACCTAGTGATCGAAAAAAGTTAATAGAAAAATGTTCTTTCAGATAGGTTAAGACAGTCAATGATTGATTCAAATATAATTGTTATTGGTTCAGTAATTTTCAATAGTGTCTGTGCTCATGCTTTTTGAAATTATTGGCAGTTCTCCAACACGTCCAGCTTAAATCATTGGTGGCCTCTAAATAGGCTGTCTCTGATTAATTCCCCCTCTACCTGCCCTTGTTTCTTTAAAATTGAAAAGTTGCCAGGTTTCAGATGTTTCTGATTGTCAAGGAATTTCGCTGCCATAGCAATGGATTGGCTTGGGGCTGCAATGACGAATTTGCCAATTTACCGTTGCTATGGCAACGAGGTACCGTAGGTAACGAATGCTGCAGTAACGAATTTGCAACATCGTTGTTGCTAGGGCAACGGAGCGTCGGGATGGGGGGTTGGTAGAGGTCCCCAGGGACCGCCGAGGCAGGCCTGGCAGGGGTTTCCCTAGAGACTCGAAACTTCCCCCCCCTGCCATCCCCCTCCTTCCCCTGCACTGGGCCCGATTCCCTAGAGACTCCTTCCACTCCCCCCTTATAGCGTGTCGTCGTGTGTCCCCCGAGTAGTGTGTGTCATCGGTGATGTGGAAAGTTTTGCAATATCCCTCCATGGATAATGTGAAACTCAGAGCTGCAATGATGCTGTTGAATAGCGGGCATTGAAAATAGACTCAATAATCCATTTTCAATCCCTTTGCAGTGTAGTCACAGCACACGTTGAAGCAAAATTCACAAAGCCAGCCATGGCTGAGTGAATCTCTGTTGCTGGTGTCAAGTGCGCTTGTCCGGCAGCAAAGTGAAAGGCAGGCGAATGCTGACTGGTTTTGGTTCGCTGTCCTGTAGTTGTAGATTGGTGAAGTAGACTTGGCTGCCATTTGCAAATGCATCAAGCAAAGGCAAATGGAGCTGAAGAGCTGCAGTAAGCAAGAAGTAGGGCCATTTTTCAGAGGTGGTCGATTGAAGAACACAGCTAGGAGCTAACTGAACTCTCTGGTACCAAACGCTGTGATGTTTTACAGCTGTAGCATAGCATGTGTCCTTGACGATTAGAATTTTAGTTAGGGAGTTGTTCAGGAGGGGAAAAGACAAGTGCATCTCAACATTAATGAACACTGCGATGGGGCCTATGCCACCCTTCAAGGTCATTGCAAACCAGCTTAGCAATACATCACAGTCTGATTGATTGCTGATTGTTTTCAAGAGGTTCTAAGATATATGAATATGAAAGGTATTCTCTTGATCTGTCGCGTCACGCCTAGTTGAATGTCATTAAAATTGAAAAACGTGAAAAAATGAAATTAATCATTTTTTATTTGATAATACCCAAAATTGCCAAAAACTCAATATTTTGACTTTGGCCAAAAACCTGAGAAAAAACTCTATAACCCTACCCCCTGTGTAACAAATTTTTTGTCCCAAAGTGGCCCCCGGTCTGGAACTCTACGCTTCCGCAAATTCTGGCCCCAACCAGCTAAAGAGTGCCTCCGTGCACTTGTTCCAACTTTCTTAATTATTGTATCAAGACTAAAAATGTTTTTTCAAACTTTTACAATTTTTGTTTTGTGCCATTATTCCAATTTCCTGTTTTATGGCAAAAAGAGTAAGAATAGGATGGTGAAGTGTGGAGTGGCAGGAAATGCGCATTCTGGTATGCAAAACACTTCCTCCACTGCGCCAGTCCCCTTTCACGCGCTCCCACTACTTCACCTCCTTTCTTCTCCACTCTTCCTTCACTTTCTCTCTGAGGCTTAAAAACCGATGGTGAACTCATAAAACGCAATGAAGCTGATTGGGCTGGCGCGAGGGAGCATTGCGACCGTCAGTGCCCAGCCCCTCTTTTCGACCCAGGTGTATGTTTCGAGGGTTATTGCCAGATCTTGAAATTGATAAGTGTTTTTCTCAACACTGGCTGGACCAATTACTAAAAATTTTGCAGCATTGGAAAGATCAACACCGAATTGTGGGGGGTACTCGCGAAAATTAGCTATTAATGGCTTTGTTTGCTTTGAAACATTGCAAACAAAAGTGCCGCATGAACTCCTTCCCTTCTTCCCTTCCCTTCTTCGCATCTACTCCATGAACGGGTGTAGGTATTCATTTCACTACCCCCCCCCATCCAGTCTTAGGCCTTATTCAAGCATATAGACCTACGGTCACTTGGCTTAGACACTATGAGCCAGTTCTAGCGGTGCAGCGATTGGCCTTCTTGCTAAATTTTGCAGGTTCGAATCCTGATTCAAGTGTGGTACATTGCAGCAGGAATGTAGCAAGGATCTCTTTAGTCGTGCACCAAACGGAGAAAAGGGGATGGCGACAGGGGCAGGTTTAAAGACATAATGAACTAGGCACCATTTCGCCCACCTCATCGGCCCAAGGTCACCAAAACTGGCTTAGGAAATGCCACAGCGCACCCGCGGGTGGCCAAGGTGGGAGGGAATCACACCAAGCATCTAGGGCAGGCAGAGGAATGGGACCTCGGATCTAAGCAGAATGACACTACTAGGGGGGGTGAAATCATTGCCTGGTCAGGATAGCAGCATGATGGCTAGAGGCTGTCAAAGGTGATCCCAGCAAGGTCCAACATTGCCTTCGATCATTAGAGCAGTGTGGAGAGAGGAGGAAGCAGAGGGGGGGGGGTGGGGGGGGGGGGGGGGGGGGGGGGGGGGGGTGGGGGGGGGTGTGTGGGGGGGGGGGTGTGTGTGTGTGTGTTTTTTTTTTTTTATAAATTTAGTCCGGGTTAGAGCATAGATGCAGAGGTGGGTGGGCCACACGTCTGAACCTGCGTCCATTCCGACTCACAGGAGTTGACTATGAAGACTGGCACAGACGCGGATTCACGCGGAGCCAGACTTCATCATTCCTGTCCCGTCCAAACTTGCAGGGACTGACAATTTGCACCACCCAGATTAGAGGAGGGCGTGGGGTAGAGAAGAAGGTCCATCCACGCCAGTAGATCCTTCCCAGTGTCGCTTCTCTCGAATAACCGGGTGTCCTATCAGGCTCCGTGTCCTTGGTTGGTGGAGTCAGCTGTCCGGTCTTGCATCTAGACTCCTGTCCAGCCTGGTGAGGATGAAGAGGTCGTTGTAGCCAAGGTTGAGGTTAGTCGTGTCTGGCTGGGGGCAGGACGTTGGCGACTGCCAGATGTGGTCATCACAGGGACTCAGCCAGCCAAGTGAGCTGGGCAGTACGTAGTAGTCCTGGGTCCGGATGACATTCCGCCCCAGGGTTCCGCAAGATCGATCAAGGCAAGTTATCTCCAGCTCGTCATCAGACCTCTGCTGAAGCCTCAGCTCTTGCAGGGGTAGAGCGGTTGGAGGCTGAGCCATTGAAGGCGGTGAGGAAACTGCTGACCAGCAGCGGTCGTCCCTGATCCCTTAGATGCTGCCAAAAGGTCAGATCCAGTGAGTGATCTAATCACTGCTCCGGTTCTGGTCGAGGCGCTTTCAGGGAAGGCAGTCCCATAAACTATCCATCCTTCAAGGCTATGTCTGTGTTCTGCTGTGGATGGATGGATGGATGGATGGATTGTCTGGAACTTGCGTAGCAAAGTTACCCACCGGGGCGAGTGCAGCACATGAAGGCGTCCACTTTCTCTGGTTGGTTCTGGAGGCAGGCGATAGTTGGGGAGGGGCCCAGGGTCCGGCGCCTCTGCTCTTCCCAGTGAGGGCATCGGAGTAGGTAGTGGTCGGAGTCCTCTTCTTCTTGCTGGCAGTGAGGGCAGAGGCTGGCGGCGGCTTGGCCGTAGCGGTGCTTGGTGGCCTGAAGCCAGCTAGCCCGGTTGAGGCGAAGCTGGTGTATGCCGACTGCTGAGGCTCTGTTTAGGTGGCCAATGCTGAGAGGTTCTCCGTTTAAACTGCGATGGTGGATTGAGTTTACTGGGGTTTCTGTTTCATAGCTGGTGAGCCAGTTGCTGTTGAGGGTGGCTTTGTGGGCGGTTCTTGTGGGGGCAGGATTGTTGGTTTCTTCTTCGGTGTAGGTGGTGGCGTAGTTGTTTGGCGGGGGCCAGGGGGGTGGGCGGGCTGGGTGCCCAAGGGCCGCTGTGGCAGATGCTCCTCGGCAGAGACGCTAGGGGAGCCTCTGAAGCCTCCCTTGGCCTTGAGGCGGTTTGGAGGGGGTGGGCGGTGGGCTAGTCTGCCAACTGGGTGTGTTGGGGGCCAGCGTTTGTAGTGATAGAAGGCCCAGGCTGAGTCGTGGGTGGCGATGAGGGCTAAGCGGGGGTAGGCCTGCTTCTCGGAGGACTGCTGCTGTGGGGGCCGATGGCGGAGCTCCTGTGATTATGCGGGCTGCTGCTGTGTTTTTCCCTCTCTAACTTCTCCAGATTGGTGGCCGAAGCAAACGGGAGCCAGGCTGGCGCAGCATGGAGGACGGCAGGGCGGCAGAAGGTCTTATAGAGGGGCCGAAGCGCGTGGCCCTGAGCAGCCCCACTGCGATCCGGAAAGGGCTCATGCAGGATTGAGTTTCTGCTGGCGAGCTTTTTGCTAAG
This sequence comes from Ptycholaimellus sp. GST1_10, assembly GCA_030248095.1. NCBI lineage: Eukaryota > Metazoa > Nematoda > Chromadorea > Chromadorida > Chromadoridae > Ptycholaimellus > Ptycholaimellus sp. GST1_10. The sequence continues at coordinate 20,703 of JASANA010011670.1, forward strand.
CTGCCTGGCATTGTTGAGATGGCTCGAAGCTGGCTATCAAGCTCACACTCCTAGGATCTTGATGTTCTTGGAGTAGGGGATGGCGTGGCCAGCGAGGTGCAGGGGAGGGGCAGTCGTGGGGCCTTGGCGGGGGTCGAGGGTGGCTAGGAGAGCGGCTGACTTGTCTCCGGCGATCTCAACAAAGTTTCGCAGTAGCCCACTCCTCGATTGCAGTGAGAGCAGCTTGGGCCGCTGTCCCTGCATCCGCCAGGTCAGGTGCGTTGCCTTGGCAGACGATGGTGGTATCATCAGCGTAGAGGATGACTTCTGTAGAAGGAGAGGAGGCTTTGATTTGGGTTGGG